>APFE031462641.1:0-24157 GCA_000404065.3 Pinus taeda
CATAGGGATATCTGTAAGGCCTGATGTTTGGAGGAACACTTCTTGGAATCAAATTAATAGCATGATCATGATCACGAATAGGTGGGAGGCCTTTGGGAGTCTCAAATACCTTGGAATGATTGTCTAAGATTTTTTGGAGATCTGGACAAACGGATGATTTTGATGTGGGAACCTCTAGTGGACATAATTGTGCAATTATGCATCATTGTTCTTTCATTAGAAGCTTTGTCATTCCATTAGAGCTAATTATCTTTCCCGGTTTCCCTGTAGTACCCATTAATTCAACTTCCTTTCCTTTTGAAGAGAATTTCATTAGAAGTTCTTGAAAATTAAAAGCTATTGTACCCAAGGATTGTAGCCATTGGACTCCTAGTACAACATCAACACCACCCATTGGAATGGAAAGCATTGGGCTATTCAATACATATTCTCCCATGGATAACATGATATTATGGCACTTTCTTGAGCAATTTATGGTTCCTGCACTCGCAACCATCACTTGACACTCTAGTGCTGGATATAGGAAGAAATTCAATTCCTTGGCTATCTTACAATGAACAAAATTATGTGTACTTCCCGAATCAATCAACACTATTACCTTTTTCTTCTTGATATGCCCTTCTATCTTGATAGTTTGAGGAGTGGTAATTCCAGCCAATCCATTACAAGAAATGGTTGGATTCATTTCTTCTCTCTCAAATTTTTGTTCTTGATGTATCTCCTCTTTGTTTGACCTTTCTTGTTCCTTTTCTGCCTCCTCGTCACAATCTATGTAAAATAATTTCTTCTTGACACACTTATGACCTTTAGTGTATTTTCTATCACAAATATAACAAAGCCCTTTTGCTCTTTTTTCTTCCAATTGTTGTGGTGTCAACCTTGTAGGTTGTGTATGGCTAGGGGAAGTAACACTTCCATATTTACGATTATGAGTGGTAGGCTTCCTTGTTGCCATAATTTTGATTTCCATTTTTCTTTCCAACCTGGATGCCTTCTCCAATTGGTCTGGTTCCCAAAGGTTAACCTCATGTTGGATGTTATCTTTTAAAGTCCATATGAACACATCAATCGTATGCTCCTCTACAATATCTCTTACCCTTATATTCAATATTTGGAAGTCCTCAATGTGCTCCATCATTGAACCCTTTTTCTTGAGATTTATCAATTGGCTAAAAAAAAGGTTGTTTTTGGTATCCTCATAATGTGGTATCATTTCATCCATAAAAATAGGCCAAGTGACAATTTTTTTATGAGAGAAAAGCCATCGATACCATACAAACTAACTTGGTTCCAACTATAAAGTTGCAATGCGTACCTTTTGTATGTTTCATATTATGGAGATCAAGAAATTGCTCCATCTGTAGTATCCATGTTCTAGGATCCTTGCCATCAAACATCCTCATATTGACCTTTGGAACATGGTGGTTCTTCGATCTAACATTAGAGTCTATGAAATCATCATTAACATTTATTTTTTTCTCATCATGAGTTTCCTTTACTACCCTTTTGCCATTAGTAAGCATTTCTTGTAGAAATTTTTTCAAATATGTCTTGAAATTTGTCTTGAAATCTTCCATTCATGTCTTCAAATCTTCCATGCCTATCTTCAAATCTATCTTCAAATCTTCCATTCATGTCCTCAAATCTTTCATGCATGTCTTAAAATCTGTCTTCAAATTCTCCATCTTAGCTTCCATGCCTTCCATCTTAGCTTCCATGCCATTCATCTTAACTTCTACGCCTTTCTTTAAGCCATCCATCTTAGGTTCTGTTACATTTTGTGAGAGTGACCTGTTGCACATGGTATTGTTATTTTTGATATATTTATGTTCAATTTCCTCCTTTTCTTCAGAGTCATGCTAGAGTTTGGGTTACTTATAGGTGTTTCCATTTCTTTCTGAGGAAGCATTATGATATAATGCTCACTATGAATTTGAATCTTCAAACCTAATTTTTTCAAACTGACTTATGCACAAAAAAAAAAAAAAAAAACTACACACCTTCTTTTTTTTCACGTTGTAGGAGCTTGATATTGAATCTAATGTATTTTTGTAATTTTATATCTCCAAGGTCTTAAATTTCTTCCTACAATAACCCTATGAGTAATATTTCTAAATTTGCAATTCTGATCAAGATTGGATTCTCCAATGAAGAGTTATGCCAAATCTCCCACAATTACTTGAGTATCAATAGAGGGAATCTATGGGGCACAATAATAACAATACGGGGACAATAGGGGCACAACAATAACAATAAGGGATACAACGACAATAGTAATGGAGGAATCACTATTATTATAGGGACCTAACACCCAATGAATAATATCAACCAATAATAAAAGTCATTTTATAAAATATGAGGCATTAAGAGTGAATTTCTTCAGACAAGTCTTACAACAAGAGTGCATTATGAAAGAAATTTCAATAGTTGTGCCTTAGGATTTGCAGTTTCAAGAGTGCTGCTATAACAATTTTATTCCAAATGACATTTTTATTTATTGTTTCTATATTACCCTACCCTAATTTAAAGAGAGCAAGATTTCCTTCAAGTGAAGGAATACTTCTAATGTAGCCATGTGCATAACAAAATACTAGATATACTCACACTAAGGTTTAAAATGCAAACTTTAACACATATCATAGTATGAGAAACTAACTTACTTACATGATATCGTACCAAGATTTTTCGAATGATGAGGGAATGGGGTGTACTAACAATTGTTTGGAACCAAGATTCAATAGGACACACATATTCATGGTTCTCCAACTTTTATAGGTCTTCAACAACATGAATATTTCTCTCTTTAAATTGACAAGGATGGTTAAGGGAAACACTAGGGTTTTCTTCCTTATGAGCTTCAACAACAATCTTCGAACAAGTTCCAATAATAGGTTGCTACTCTAATGGTTTATGGATTAAAATTTCTTCCTGAGGTAAATGTTGTGTGGTAATAGGGTAAGTTTATGGATTCACTTCTCTCGTTGCTCTAAAAGATATGACATTGCATTTGATATGGGACTGAGTAGGAACTATAGGTGTTTTAAATTGATGTGCAACTTGATTGTTGAAATTAGGGTTTGGTTGCACAAATGGTTGGGACCATAGAGAGGGATGAAATGTTGGTACATTGGATGGGAATTGCAACTGTTGTGGCTTAGGCAATGAAATTTTCATGGGGAATTTCCCTAGAGAGGAGGCTCCAAAACATGCTTGAGGCTGTGGGAATATTTGGCTCAAGGGAGAGGGCCATTGTGGGAATTTGGTGGGCTATTGAATCAAAGGAGGATTATAAGTTTGCCCTGGAACTGTGGGGTTGTAGATGTGTTGAGGAACCTGATTGGGACAATAAATATTACTCCAAGTATTAAATTATGATGAGTTCTGAGTTATACATGGGGACTGATTTATTTCCTTGATTCCTTAAATACCCATTGAAACCCCGACATTGATGGGAAACAATTTTTTGAATGATCCTCCTTACACTACTTCCATTGTTCCTGCAAATCATCCAATTGTAAATTTATAAAATATTTTGTAGCTACTATTTTTGTAGTAGATTATAAAAATTGAGAAGAAAGTTCTCTAGAATTCTTACCGATCTTGTGGATTCCTCTTGAATAACTAATGAACATTTTACAAACATCATCATATGGTAAGTGAGAAACATCACCTTATCCTATCATATTTAAAGGTTCTAAAAATTCATCTTTGATTCCTTTGAATAGGAGTGTTTTGAAGGTCTCTTTCACCAAAATTATTATGTTTTAATTTTTGGAGGTTGTATCTAAATCACTCAACTTAATCCTCCAAGCTTTCATTTTTCCCTTGTTTCATTCCAAAAATATCTTCACCGGTCTGGTAGTAGTCTTGATATTTCTCCAAGAATACATTCATCATGTCTTCCCATGTTTGAATGTAGTTCCTACCAAGGCTCATGAACCATCGGAGAGTTTCTCATTTAAGAGTAAGAGAAAACACTTGCAACCTTTGAGAATTAGTACAACAACCATATCCTCTACAAATTAGTTCAAACTCAAATAAGAATGTATTTGGGTCTTCATTTTCCAAACCATCAAATTTTGGTAGTGCAGATGGGGGAATATTATGCATTTGAGCCACTCCTAGATCATTGATAGGAAATTCAAAAGTAACAATGCTTTCCATTTCTTACCAAAATAAAAGAGATTCTTCATGTAATACTTCAAGACTCCTTCTTTGAATGTTCTTGGAAACTAATCAGTGAAATAGGTGAATTGAATGATTGATATTAGCCTCAAAACTCTTCATCGAAAAATTCCTTTAAATACCATTTCTCTATCTTTACAAGATAGTTTGTATATATTGTTAGCACATGGTTGAATAGATAAAAGGGGGGTTCTTATAACACCTAGGAAATGAAAAAAAAATTAAAAAGAATGCAAGAAAGAAAAAAATTCAAAGTAAATAAAATTTGAAAAAAAGAAAGGTAAAGAGAAAACCAAACTGCATTAGGTTACCAAGGTCAATCCCCTAAGCGCCTCCCCAGTAACGGCGCCAAAATGTTGGGCATAATAAACAACCTAACATTTAATTTTCAATCTGGGAGTTCGTAAACTTAGAGGTGCAACACTGGAAATGCTAGAGAAAGACTTTATCAACCTGCACTAGTTAGTAAATTGACATCACATTATTCTGGAAATTGGATTCACTCAAGAAAAATACTTGTCTCAAACTTGAGGAAAGGAACTTCAAATAATTCCTAATCAATGAAATATTAATATCTGAGATTGAATTTAGTGTAGTTGTAGTTGTAGTTGCAAGTGTACATTGAAGCTTTGTATCCAGCATCCAACTGATCATAGAGAAGGGGGAAGAGCCTCCTAAGCTTGATCCAACAACATATATGGACAATGACTGATTTTTTTCCTCCACTGCTACCCAACTAGGCTTGAAGCCATAACTCTTCTTTCATAACCTTTTATATTACCAGTTTGGCATTAAACAAACCAATCCTTTGCAAAAACATGGGGATTGAATCCCAACTAATTATCATCAACAGAATATCAGTACAACCGTTTCCCTATTGAAAGAATGGATATTTACCATGAATTTTACAAATCTAGGCATTTTCTAGAATTCTGGAAAAAATGGTATTTTCAACAAACTGCCTCTGAAGAACACTTTGTATCTTCTTAATCATTACGAATCTGGGAATTTTTTTTGGAGGAAATATAGTATGCTATGTTTAAAACAATAACCTTTCCTAGAATTTTTTGGTTCAACTCCATTGCCTCGGAAATTGTTCCTGAACATGATTGTTTGGATACTTGTGAAAACTGAGATCATTAAATTATGGAAAAACAGTCTAATTTTATAAAATTTCCTCAAAGAACCTTATGTAACTCTTCTACCATTACGAATTTTAGAAATATATTAGATGCTAATTCAATTTTCTATATTGGGACCAAATCCCATGTGCCAAAACTTCTCCATTCTCCTTCATCTGCATGAAAAATGCGGCGGAAGTTGGTAGCCTTGAAACTACTGCAAATGCAAAGCTAAAGCACTAATGATTCCCTAAATATAAATTCGTACAACCTGGGTGTATCTTAGCTTATCTGGAAGTGTTCAAACACCATTTTGAACAAAACCATCTTTCTTATTTGCCTAGAAATGTATCAATGTATGAAAGCCCCAAATTGGTGTAGGTACAACTGGTGTGGGAATGTTCATGTAGAGTGTTGGTGTAGGAGTGTTGTAAAAACTGAATTGGTGTAGGAATTTGGTGTGTGGTGCAAGAACCATTGTCACATATGTAAGAAGGTAATTGACCATGTTGAAACCTACAAACACAAAATCCATCATTAACAATGGCTTAAATGTGAAATCTTGTTAAAACAAGGGAAATGTGTTACACAATAAATATTACTTTAACACTTCTAAGACTACACAAAATGTCAACAATAATGACACAATATAAGAAAAATCGCGAGGGATTTCCAAATAAAAATGGATATAAAATAAGACAAAATAGAGGCCTAAGAAGCACATTACTATTAAAGCTAATGGGTGCCAACCTACTATTCCTTCTTTTGTCAGGTGCTTAGGAAATTACATTCAAGGTCGATGCTGCTAGCAATCCTAGGTGTTGATATTAAACTAATTTCTGAAAATGATAGTAGCAATGGTCTTCTTAAAAAGGGTGACTTGGTTCTTCAAACTTCGACAGGATCAGATGGTCTGTTTTTGGGTGGTCCTTTGTATGATGATACTAAGTACTATGTTGAAGCTTCCAAGGGATATCATTTAAAAGCACTTGCATAGGATCCCTTTTGAAGCTTAGTTGTATGCTTATCCAATTTGATTGGATGCCCCACTTGAATAGCCAAACCATAAAGAATATTTGATCATCAGCATTTGACCTCTTGTGCACTCCCTGCATTTGTGGTCCTCAGTAGAGGAATAACTGAATTTGCATCAAACGACTGCTAGATATGGACAAAGCATCTTCAATCGCATTGCTTCAAACAACAACCATGTCAGTCTGGATTTTACTATTAATTTCAATGCTTTATAATGAAACCAATGTAAATGCAGGTTATATATGGACAAAATATAAACCATTGTAAATGCAAGTTGCCTTGTATGTGTATACAGGGGCATACATGATAAAATATTTGAGAGTGAGTGGGATATTGTTTCAAGAGCTTTCATTCTCTATCTTGAGACTCAATATGCAATGTGGAAGTAATTTGACTCCACTGTAAATGGAATCATATCCTGATAATGCATACCATTTATTTGTGGATATATTGATTGAGATGATGGGGAGCTTTAAATCATTAAAGGAGCTGGTCATATGTGTTGTGCCTTTGCTTAAATAAATATGTGTCTTCTCAATTTGCTGTTTGAGAGGCTTCCAAATCTCCAATGTTTTTTAATGGCTAACAACTTTATCTTGATAAAAGTAGAATTTCTACTTTTCTTTTACATGTGCAATGAGCAACATGTTTCAATGTTAAAGAATGTTTGCATTTGTTACTTAATTGTCAAGTATAGCATAAAAAAACAATTATACAAAGCATATATTGATGTCTCTTAGGTAGACTATTATGTTTTTGTTCATTATTATGTCCTATTTGTAGATTCAGTATATCCAATAGATATGAAACAAAACTAAGTAATGACTTTGTTTCATATCTATTCCTTAATGAAAATATACACTACCTAAATTAAAAATGTTAACCGGCCATAATATGTGAAAACACCATAAAGTTATTCCGTGGATTTTTTCCATGATGTTCATAATGAATATTTATATCTTTTATGTCGTAAATGAGTGTAGAGTTGGCTTATTGTGGTTTTGAAATGCAATGCAGAAGCTTTCAAAATATCCTATACCACGACGTCCCATATCCCCACTCTCTCATCTCCGTATATACAGGTTTATGTAGACATAACTGAATTTCATGATAGGGAAATCAATGTATTAGGTTGCTTTATTTAGAGCACCTTTGCTCTAGAGATGATAGAACTTCATTTAATTGATGACTTGAATTATGACCATCCATGATATGTAATGTTTTTGGAGGAAGTGATGTATTTGAATAGAGTTTCAAAGCAAGCAAGGATATTGGCATGAGAATCTTCTTTTTAAATACATGCTTCAAAATCTTTAAATTGTTGACCAGTCAAAAGGCTCTCGGGCTTCATTTTATTTTATTTTTTTCTTTACGGAAGGGTATGACCAATGCAAGTTTTATGTGGATACGAGGATGTGAACACTAGTGGAATGACCTGCTTAATCTTGGGAAACATTGAGTATGGAACCAGATGGAAGTTTCATGGAGTGGGTATGTGAAATTTTCCCCATTTTCAATTTGTTTATCATTCGTTGTTTGCACTGGTTCTAACAGCTAGTTTTAATTATTTATCTTTTTGTCATTTATAGCATTAACATTCCATGTTTCCTAGGAAAGGTAACATCCTTGGTTGCTTTATATGAGAAGCTTGTAGGATTAGGATGTTCCCAATGAGTTCTGAACATTTGTCCAATATGTCTTGTCGATTTTGGATTGCCATTGTGTGTTATTGGTTTAATTGTTATCCGGTTTGAAATTTGATTGAAAACGAAATTCCATGCTTTTTTAAATTATTTGTATGTTAATTTTTAAAATTATTTAAGAAATTTGTCTTCAGTAGCCACGCTTCAAACAATGGATTTCACACTGCTAGGATTAAGGTTTGGGTTATATACTTGGTTATATCATATCTCAAGTGTCAGGTTTGGGTTATTTATTTGGTCAAATTTCCCAATATTTATATCATATCTCAGCCTATTCAAATTCATGCATTCATGCCATTCGAATGTAACACATCATGAGAAAGATGAGCCCTATTAAGCTCACCAACTCTGTTACTATGCTTCATGAATCATAATTCAAATGGACTCTGAATTTTGTTCTTTTCCTTGACTAAACAATATTAAGAAAAATCCTCTCATTCAAACTCAACCCCAAGTCATACTCAAAATGTTGACATGTGAATAACATTGGCTTGGCAACAGGTTTGACACCCAAGTCCTTGCAAGTTAGACAATACTATCCATTTTTTTTTAAACAATCATATCCTTAAATTATTAGCCCTTGGACTCCATTAAATAAGATATCATTCTATGGTCTTGATAATTAATCTATCAAAACGTGGATGGGGCAAAATATGAATCAAGGAGTAAAGAAAGAAATTTTACTTGACATTGCCTAGAATATTTTGAACTTTTCGAGGCATATCACATGACACTACCATCACGACACCAACATTTTTTGGTAAAGTTCCATTGCAAGAGGCATCCAATGATTCACGTTCCTCAACCCATGACCGTAAAGATGATTCTTCCTGAACAATTTTCGTAGATGATGATAATGATATATAGTTGATCCGAGTTGACTCAACTCCTGGATTTAACCATGACCTTTTTCTTTCGTGATGTGATTATAATTTTATTTAAAATAGCATAAAGGAACATATATGCATGTTGTAAAGAGGAAGGAGCATGACAATATTCAACAACATAAAACACAAGACGTTGATAATTAAGTTCATCTAGGAGGGACTACGTCTCTAGGCTTGATGTCAAGATGGTGTAGGCCACTACATTAAGTGCTAGAAAGATTGCTGATGTACATGCATATGTTTTCTCTTTCATACAAGGAATATGACCTCACGTAGGAGTGGCTCCAAGAGATGTTCCACTGCAGGAACCCTAATTCAAAAAAGGACTTCTATTAACATGACATAATTTCACGTATCTTAATAATGAGCATCCCACCAACATGGAATCAAAGGGATCTCAATTCAAACATACATGTCGAAAAATGAGTATCTCATCAATATCATGACAAAGGGATATCAATCGAAACGTGAAAATATGTACATCTCAAATCAAGAACAAAATAAGATCCCACATCAAACATCAAATAGGGATCTATACAACACAATGCATCTCAAGCAAGGAGATAAAGAAGTACACGATCACACTACATATAGCTCACTTCAAGGACTTATCTGAAGAACAGGATTATAAACTGCTAGATCTGGCTACACCATCAATCTTGTGGTGTTGAATCTCATGCAAAATGATTGCTCGCACATTGAATGTTGACATATGCCCTCCACTTTGAATAGTGGATGAAAAATGGAATGGTCAAATGGAAAATCTCATTGCACCATCAGATTCGTGGCATCTAATAGCGTAAAATCGACTATCAAATTTCTGAATTCTAATAAAGTGAAAATCTAGGGCTATAGGAATCTTTTAGATTCCCCCTATATTTCTCAAAGATTCCCTCCTCTGAGTCATCTGAAGATTTGCTTCTTAGATAAGAAAAATGGTCTTACCACTGAGATCCTCGTGAAATTGTTAGAAGAATTAGTATAAAGTTGGTTGCATTTAGACTCTAGGAAATTTCTGCCTCTAATGAATCTGGATCATTCCCTCAAGATTTTTCAATATTCTCATCCACTGGGAATCTACAAATATGCTACTCAAAAGGAAAATCCAACCTTGCCATAGTGTTCCTTGGGAAAATCTAAGAAAATTGACTATAAACTCGATTACATTCTGATAGAAAAGAATTTTTACCTCACAGAGAATCTTAATATTCCTTAAATATTCTGCATGTGAATATTCCCTAGAATATTCTGGGAATTTGCCTCATTTTCCATGCCTAGGAGGGACCCCCTATACACTACCATGCCTTCATTCCTTCACTCTCCTCTTCGGCGTTTCATCCCCCTCCCGTGAAAATGAAAACGATGATTTAAATATTAAAATGTTGGTCGATTTTACAATGAGGATGTTGTGGCATGTTTATTAGAGGATAAATTACAAGCACAGAGGTTGGGGGACCAAATCCCGACCCCTCCAAAATTACATGCATGTTTTGACACGTATTTTAATTTTGGTAACAGTTATATATATTAATGTTTTTGGGCGCATTTGAACTGTTATGGTTTGGGTTGGCATGAATTCGGTGGAGTTTGATAGTATAAGAGATGGTGCCACATTGGTTGTGGTGTGAGGGCACCTGAGAGGCAGGCCGACCACACCAGCCGGGTAGGTTCAAGCCTCACCGCCCTCCGAGTTCACGTAACAAATGGAAATGGTGGGATGTGGGCCGGGTCCACTGTAGGTGGCCCACCCACCCCAATGCTATGTTGGTTATAATGTAATATTTGTGGCAGTGGTTGGGGGCCCGACAGGTGTCATGGCTCATCAACCCATGTTTAATAACAATTTTTTGTTTAATATGTAGTTTGGGATGGTGGAAAGGGTCATGGGCCACCATCTCATTTATATTTTTTTATTTTTATAACAATAAGGTTTTTTTTCAATTTTGTCTAATATGAGGGTTATTAGACAAATTATGCATCCAACAAATTTGCTCGCTATCGGGAGCCAGATTCCATTTCCCGACCTCAGTCAATTTGTAGGACCATTAAACCTAGCCCGCATGGCAACTTTGACCAAAAATTTGATTGGATTTTTCTCCCCACACAAGATCGGATTTGAGTGTCATTCACATCATTGGAATTAGGGTGACGAGAAATTTCATCTAGTGCTAGTTTGGGAGTAATCTGGCCACTTTGAATTTTGACCCTTTCTGAGTCCTCTCGGACTTCTGCCTATTTCTGGAGTCACCTGGATCAATAGTTCTTATCATCATAAAGCATGGATTTTCTTCTTAACCCGTGCTCCACCTCCCCCATCCTAATTGTATATAAGCATCAGTTTCTCTTGCATGCTTCCCTCTGATTGCAAAGTTATACATATACATGAAATGCTTGTCTTAATCTTGGTTCTTATGCTTCTCTTCTTCTTCTAGGCTAAGCAATCATAAAAACATTACCTTGCTACTACCACAAATAAATAAACGATTTTTTCTACACTATCTTTGAAGCTCCAGAAGAGGAATACTAAACAATTCTCGAGTTGTTGCTCCCTATCTAATCACCATAGCAACATCTTGATTTGGACCAGATCCATCTTTTATGTTTGTAGGATTGGATTCAGAACTATCAAGGTCCTTCAATGGTGGGGCATCTCCACATATTGAATGAAACGGAGGGACACCTAAATTTCCAAATTGAAGAAAGGTAGCTCTCCATCCATTCACATAAGCATATGAAAGGAGAAACCAATCTGACCAAACCTGGAGAACTTTCATCACTCTCTCCTACAAGGATGTTATAAAATAAATGTAAAAAAATTCACACAAGTATCCACACAGTCATTACACTAATTATGATATTATTTTTTACATGTAAAAATCACTAGTTGCCTTGCTAATTGATGACAAATAGGGGGTTGATCTTAATACATGATCTATTTTCGTCATTACTAGCCTCAACATGTTATAATATTTAGAGTGAGATTTCGTGAATTGGCAAGTCTGTTTTTCCACATTTCTAGTTTTATATCCCACACAATTGGAATCCTTCTATATTTGGCCTCCTCTACTTCCCTAGGCTAAATGTGTTAAAGAGGGTACAAACACTAATGATATGTTCTTTTTCCATAATTTCTTCTCAATTTTTGGATGAATTTTGTGGAAATTTTACTCATGCCAATTATGTGGCATGAAATAACGTTCCATTATTCTTTTTTATCGTCTATTATTTATGAGTTAGAATTCTTCTATTGTACTAGTTCATTATGACTATGTCATGTAAAGATCAAGTTGAGTGGGTTTTACATTTGATTTCTACGGTAGTCAAC
This sequence comes from Pinus taeda, assembly GCA_000404065.3. Lineage (NCBI taxonomy): Eukaryota > Viridiplantae > Streptophyta > Pinopsida > Pinales > Pinaceae > Pinus > Pinus taeda. Next base: position 12,257 of record APFE031462641.1, read on the forward strand.
AACTAAATATACAAGTTTTCTATTAGCTTGAATGATGGGACAACACACTTTGATTTCCACTAGTTCTCTCTTTTTCATATACTATCACAAGTGCACAAATACAAACTCACTTTTCTTTTTACCTGGATAAGGAAATAATGACAACTTTGTATTTTGTAGTGACAAGGATAACTATGTATTTGAGGCTGAACTTGAGCCCTTCAAGTCATCATTTCCTTACCCATCATGACCATCTCCTATTGGTAACGGAGTTCATTTCTGAACCAACATTTGTCTTCATATTATTTCATGATAAAGAAAGAACACAACCATTGTTGGATTTCCATCGAGCACACAAATATGAAAGCCATGTCATTTTTCTTTCCTTGGTTAATATATTGCATCATTGTGTTTGATAGTTAATTCATTAGTATTCTATGCCAATAAATCTCTATCAAATAGCAGAGAAGGATGACCTGGCCATTTTAGAGATATATAATATGAATTAATTATTAAAAAATGATAGGGTTATTTCGATTCTCATCTTTCTATTTCAATTCTTTAGAGAAAACTATATATTCAAATACCATGTCAACTCAAACCAAACTAAAATAGAGAATCCCAGTTATGAAGATGTTTCTCTCTCCATACCTTATAATGACATTATTTTTTTAAATTATACTTGAAGTTCATTGATAATAACCTGGATTTATATATTTCTTTTAGCACCAAATTGAAATCACGGTAAAAATACAAATACCCTATTAAATATGACCTAAAGATGATTCAAAGAATATCACCTTTAGTCTAAGCACATGGGAGAGTAATTTCTGAGGTGTGAAGTTTTATTAGAGGCATTGTTTGTTTATTTGTTTTGGTTAGAAAATGGTTTTCTCTTACTTTTATGTGACTTTCAATTTATTATATCTAGCATGTTGAGAAATGGGAAAGAATAATGTGTGACATTTATCTTACAGAAATTGATGTTGAATAAAAAGATAAAGAGTTTAACCAAGCTACAATCCTCTTTGGTAAAGGTAGAGGGACATCTTAAAAAGTTACCTAAGGATACACCATAGATATAGTTTGAACATAACTAATATATGACTTTTTTGTTTGCAGATATTTTCTTTTTTCTATCCAAGATATCATGGTAAGATAAATATTGATATTGTAGAAATTGTTAGAGGACCTCATTGAGGTCAATTTTTCTGATTTTCTACTTGATTGATACATTCTCATGATAGGAAGGCTATAAATACGAATTAATATGTTACCAAAACAAATTATATTCAAAGTTTATACATATAAAAGATAAAAAAAAATGTAAATTCCTTCCTTTGATTGTCAGTTGACTCTGGTGTGGGCATGTTACATGAAATGTGATTGGAGAAAGGATGGGGACACAATATAGAGATCATGTATTGGATATGATTCATTTGTTGTTGGAGATCCTTCAGGCACTTTAGCCATCGACTTTGGAAATGTTTCTAGTAAGTGTTCCTATGGTTTTTAATGTTGTTATTCTTTCACCTCATGGTTATTTTGGGCAAGGAAATGTTTTAGGAATGCATAATAAGATATCGATGGATAAGTAAATTTTTCTTTTATAATTGCAATGTCCATTCCATGATATCATCTCTATATTGTTTGACTGTATTTTGAAAGTTTATTTCGTTTTTTCTTTGTATCTTGACTATTAAATTGAAATTACTTGGTATTATGTCTATTTAAACAAAAACCAAAGCATCAAGATGAAATTAATATTACACGATATAGATTGAAATCCTTTTAACTGTTTTGTATTGAAAGTTTTTCATGATTATTAGAAAGGTTTAATTTCATGTTGTTATTTGAGAATACATTGTTTATATAATTGACCAAGTTCATGCATCAGACAACAAATTGTTGTTGCAAATAAAATGACAAGGATTAGACATCACACATCAGATTATTTGTTTTAAGAAGTTATTTACAACTTCAACCTTTTAGCATGTAACTTAGTTGGCATGATTGTACCTAAGCTTTCCCTGAAGGTTGAATACTAAGTTACTAAGGTGTTCTTTTCTATGGTGACTTTAATTTCTTTATGCAGATCATCTAGCTACATAGTGGCCCCTATAACTCAACTGAAGAAAACTTGTTCGAGTTTCTTGCTCTTATGGGGAAGAATGGATTTAACATTGTTGATGTTGAGGTATATGTAACATAAATCCTTTATAGTCTACTTTCATTTATATTCTATTTTTCATTGTCTTTCATGTCTTACGCTCTGCATTCTGGGTTATTTTGTTTTTAGAAAAGGAACTTAGTATTGATGGTAAACAACAATCTTTGAAGGAAGAGCAGAACGCTAACACTAGAGTGATAAATGAAAAAAGAGATAGAAGAGAACCGGTATAGTGGTACCCTTAAAGCCAATAGCTTGCATAAGTCACACACATAGAGACTCATGGTCAAGCCTTCAGAGTTGGTGAATTCACTTGCAACGACTTGACATCACAATGATAATGTTTTATAGTGATGACACAACATTTGATATGTAAATTGTAGTCCAACCAATGTTAAGTTGGAAACTCATATTGTAATACTCAACATTTCATATAATATAATTTCTTTGGTTGAAATTATTTATAGTTGCACTTGATATTGTTTAGTATTTTAACTAACATATGTAATTTTGAATTTTCATATTAGATGAACCAATTAACATTGTATGATGTTTTTTTTTAATTTAGTCGCAAAATTATACTAATTAATCTATGTTGATTAATAATGAACAGATAAAATCAATCTAAAACTACTAAATTAGTAGCTTATGCTAATTAATGATGAGCACAAATAAAATGAATATACGACTAAATTAGTCCTTTATAATGATTATTAATGAAAATAAATGAAACGAATATAAACTACTAAATTAATTGTTCACATAATGAATATGAAACTACCAAAAAAATATAAATGACTACTGCAAATGATTAAATTTTAATTACAAATGACAACTAAATTTTTCATATATATGACTATTAGTAGCTAATCAACAATGTCTTATAACATGACAAAAATCCGGTCATATTTCTTTAGTCATTAATTGGTTTCAAACGATGACTAAAATTTTCATATATATGACTACAATTAGCTAATTTATTGTATCTTATAACTCGACCAACATTTTGATCATATTTCTTTAATAACTAATTGTTTTTCTTAGATGATCATATAGTAATATATTTTTTTTCTATATTTGGTCATTAATTGTGGAATTTAATGACTAAATCAATAACTAAATTAATGAATAAATTTATGACTAAATATATTGCTAGATGATAAAATTGACACAATAAATTAATGACTAATCTAAAAATGACTAAAAGTTCATCACATTATCAGATACTATAAATTAGCTACTACTAGTCACCGACTGAAAAATAGTCATTTATATGCAAATTTTAGTGATTGTTTTAGTAACTAATTAGCCATTTTGTACTAGTGTAGGCACATGCTATCTTCTAGCTCTTTTATTTTCTCCTTCAGCTTCATATTTTATGCCTATCCTCGGCCAAAAGAATTCACAAGTTCTTCACCACCAAATTCATACAATTTCATCAGCGTTGGCATTGCAATCAAAGACACATCAACATTCAATTCTACCTGATCAACAATATTTTTTTTCAGAAAGTTGTATCCTTTGAATCTTCAATTTCTTATTGCCCCTATCATAATTTGCATCCTACAATGTGACTAATCGGACATTGAAAGTAATGTCTATACAACAATTTCATCCATTACTCTCTAGTTTTCTTGCAAATAAGTACTAACCATATTAGGTAGTACAACATTATCAACTTCCATGTCTACCACTTCTTTAATGCTCTCCATTTGAGGTGCACTATTGGATCTACGTGATTCAATCATGTGCACTCCTTCTATATTTATTTTGCAAGGAGGATCTCCATTATCCCAGCCGCATGATAGCCTATCAAAACCCAAATTTTCGGTTCTAGTAGTTCTTTCTCTTATTTTGCTAGTAGATGAAGTCACACCAATACTGTGTGTGAAAGACAGATATTAGCCCATAGGGTTTGCACCTCTTTTCCTACATATTTATCTTATCCTAATGATCTCTTTGTCAGCAATTTGTCCAACATCTACTAACGATTTGTGACATTTTCTTGATACAATGTCTCTTCCTCGCTCTGCGCTCTACTTCTTGGAAACAAGTTTCGTACCTCATAGAATCAAGGTGTTCTGTGAAAATTTTTCCTCTATCAAATCCTTTAATAGCTTCAATTTCACTTTATTTGAAAGCATCCGCAGACTTTGGGACCAGTAAAGAGAAAATAAATAAATTATCTTTTCCCTTTTCTGTTCAAATATAGATAGCCAACGATCATATTGCCTACATATTTTAGCAACAAAATACCTATCGAGAACAAAAATTAGCAAAACCAATGGCCTATCATCAAAACCATATGTTTGTATAATTATATTGCTTTCTGTTTCCTTATATTCCCCTTGTCCATGCAGGAAAGTCTCAACCTCTGCAAATATTTGAGAAGCCTCTTATCAAATTACAATGTAATACACTTGAGTCACAAGCAATTCATGAATTAAACAAAAATTTAAAGAACCTTGATTCTTCCACAATATAGGAGGCAATAACTCGATTGATTCCTCGTGAAACTTGAATATAGGATTACAAGGAAAATCCTCAAACATACGTCGTGACATGAGAAATGTTATCAGATATTACATCATAAAGAAGCCATTGTTCTTAGGTGATCTATGTAACTAAACAACTAATTCATTTGAAATGACATAAGCCCAATCAAACATACAATTATTTTTGCATGTCCTTATAATGCACATATAAAATGCATTTCGACACATGTGATGTACTTTATAGCCGTACTACATGGGAAAAAGGCCAATAGAAATCCCTAAATGATTACTGAAAAAATAAACATCTACAAGAGAAAGATAGGAAGGAAAATCATAAGTGGTAAAAATTAATTCCCACACATTGTCAATTTTGTGCCCTTATGGCTCTAGGAAACTATTCACAACAAAAAATTCTCAATGGTTGTTTGGTTTTAGTAACTTGAATAAAAATTGGAATGCATTTGGATTTGAAGAAACCTTTATTGCTCCTAGATTAATTTTCCTCTTTCTTGAACCAAAATTATTTGCTTAGAGATAAAAAATTTCTTTGAAATCAGAGTCCTCAGGAACACACCCAACATTCGCTAATCCAGTCCTCCAAATCTTGTTACATGTTTTCTCTTTCATTGATAGGTTCACAAATCACTCATAAGTTCTTGACTAGTCAAAGTTATTATCAATCTTAGCAAGTGAGTTAATGGTATCACTATAAATAGCCACTTTCCCTCACATGTTGCCCATTTTTCATTTACAACAAAAAAATACTATGTCAATGAATAACATATTCAAATCACTTTGGACTTTCTAATTCGTTGTTTTCTTCTCAAACACCAATTGTTACTATTACTCATGTGAAAATTGTTACACAACACACTCTAATAAATAACAATTAATAATAGAAAAGCCTACTTTTATGACGTAATAGTTTTTTTTAAAAAATACCACAACACAATGTAATTTAATTTGCAACTTAGCTCTTTGCTTCAAGCTCAATTGATATAGATGTAAATAAGAAATAGAAATTTACGATGTAAAATAATATACATTATAACTAAACCGTTAAATTTGCCCACAACGACAAAAAGCATGCAACTACAAATTTTTTTTGTTTGTATTAATAAAAACCCAACAATGAAAGTGTTTGAATCATTTTTTATAATATTGGAAATGGGTTCAACATCATCGAAAACCCTATTGAAAAATTTTCTAATACCACCAAAAAATTACTACTAACCATTTTTTCCTTATTTTCTTGCTTTGAATTTTTTTTGGCTCTATTTCTTTCTTAATAGAATTATGACAGTAATGGGTTGTGTGCAGTACATTGAAACGCCAAGATCATCGAAAATTGATAACTGTAGCCTCAAATTACAAAAAATCACCACATTATTTTTATAAGCAACATAGCCCAAATTCCTTTTTTTCTAGTTAATATTGAAGACCTGTAAAGTTATCACTAATGACATAGTCTAACTATGCCACACATTTTCCCATAAAAAATGGAAATTCTTGTAGGATTTATTTTAAAAATCCTCTTACAACTTTCAAGGTTCAGTATTTTTGGTGCCCTTGAGATTCTTGGTCATGATGAATCAATTTCCACTATATAAAAGGATTCATACACTCCCAAGGTCGCATTTTTTCAATATTTTTTACCAGATCTCGTAGTGAATTTTTCTATCTGGGTGGAATTGTGGCCTCATAAAGAACACCATCAATAATAGATACAAACTTAAAATGTTGTTCTTCCTATCACAAGTGGATTCATCAACAAAGGAGTTCGGCTGAAGGTATCTTCTAGCTCTTTTATTTTTTCCTTTAGCTTCATATTTTCTTCTTGTCATCGACCAACATAATTGGCAAGCACTTCACTACTAGCTTGATGCAATTTCATCAAACTTGTAATTGCAATCAAAGATAGATCAACATTCAATTATGCATGTTCAACAACTTTTCTATCAGGAAGTTGTAACCTTTTGGTGTTCAATCTCTTACTGCCCCTCTCATAATTTCCATTGTGCAATGTGACGAAACAGTCATAGAAAGTAGTGTCGTATTCAACAATTTCACCCATTATTCTTTGATTTTCTTGCAAAAAACTACTAACGTAATTAGGTAGTACAAAATTTTCTACTTTCATGTCTACAACTTCTTGAATGCTCTACATTTCAGGAGCACTCTTGGACATAAATGATTCAAGAATGTCTGCTCTTTGTGGAGTTACTCTATGAGGAGGCTTTCTGTCATCTCAGATGCTTGATAGCCTATCCAAAACCAATTTTTCACTTCTAGTAGTTATTTTTATTCTCTTTCTAGCTGATGAAGTCACAGTAGTACAATGTGCGCAATATAAATATTTCCTCGCAAGGTTTGTGCCACTTTTCTTAGATATTTCTCTTGTCCTGATGATGTCTTTGTCAGCAATTTGTGCAACATCTACTAGTAGCTTTTGACATTTTTTTGATACACTGTCACTTTCCTCATTTTTCTATCTACTTCTTGTAAACAAGTTTTCGTACCTCATAGACTCAAGGTGTTCTGTGAAAATTCTTCCTCTATCAAATCCTTTAATAAATTCAACTTCACTTAAGTTGAAAGCATTCAAAGACTTTGCAAAAATGAGAGCATGAGTTGTATTCTTCACAGTTACTTTTCTAACTCTAAATGGAAAGGAAATAAATTGTCTTCCTTTTAGTGTTCAAATATAGATAGCCAATGATGATATTTCCTACATACTTTAGAAACAAAATACTCGTTGAGAAAAAACATTGGCAAAATAAATGCCCTATCTTCAAAACCATTTGTTCATATAACCTGTATTTCTTTCTCTTTCCTCATATTACCTTTTTCTATGTAGGAAAGCCTTAGCTTGTACAAATATTCAAGAAGACTCTTGTCCAATTACCATGCAATAAACTTGACTAACATTTACATCCTAAATTAAACAAAAATTTTAAGAAGCTCCATTCTTCCACAATATAAGATACCATAATTTCATTGGTTCCTCTGGAAACTTGAATACATGATTACAAGGAAATTTTTCAAACACATGTCATGACATGAGAAGTGTTATCATATATGACATCATAAATAATCCATTGTTCATGGGCGAACTATGCAACTAAACAAATAATTCATTCGAAATGACATAATCCAATCAAACATATAATAATATTTGCATGTTTCATAATACACATAGAAAATTCATTTTGGGACATGTGATGTACCTTCTAGCCCTACTACATGGGGAAACAACCAACATAAATACCTAAACTATTAACTAAAAAAAGAAATATCTACAAGAGAAATATAGGAAGGACCCCCAGAAGTTGCAGAAATGAATTCTCGCAAAATGTCAATTCCACACCCTTTTAGCTCCAGGAAACTATCTCCAACGGACAATTCTAATTGTTTGTTTGGTTCTGGTAATTTTATTGACAATATGAATGCAATTGGGATTTAGGACCTTTATCCTCCAAGCTTAATTTTACCTCTTTCTAAGAATAAATTTTATGGTTTCCAAAGATAACGCATTTTGCTATGAAATCACAACCGCACATACTGAACTCGCTAATTTGCAACACTAATCTTGTTACTGTTCTCTTCGTCTCATTGATGATTCAAAAAATAAATCTAAGTCTCAACCAGTCAAATATATCATTGATCTTAGCAAGTGAGTTAACCATATCACTACAAATATCTTCTTTCCCTCGCCTGCTACCCATTTTTCGTTTACAAAGGAAAAAAAATATTTTGCTAATGAATAACATATTCAAATCCCATTTCATTTTACACTTCCCTATTTTCTTCACAAGCACCAGATGTTACTATTACTCATGTGAAAACAATCACACACAACATTCTAACTAAATAATAATCAAATATAGAAAAATCAACTTTATAAACAATAATAGAAAAAAAAGAAATGAAATTCTAATCTATCCTGATGATGAGTCAGGGTGGATGGCTCGAAACGTCAATTCAAACAATTATGAATGCGAGAAATCTGAAAGGAAACTACGCACAAAGTACTAATCACAGGAAGCCTAAACAATATTTCTAAAAGCATCATGGCATTACTTCAACAATTCAACTTCAAACGACCATTGATATACTACGTCGTCGTAAAATAATATAAATTTACGAATATACAAATAATCGACCATTTTCGTATCAACTACTAAATTTGCCACACATCTAAAAATCAACCAAGACAGACCCTTATTTCTTTTTGTTTGTTTTAATAAAAAACTGAATAGCAAAAGTGTGTTGAATCATTTTAGTGTAAAGGGATTCACATCCTTAGAACCCCAGTTGACAAATTTGTCCATAACTGCAAAAAAATCACTAAAAACATTTTTCTTAATATGTTTCTTTTTATTTTTTCCGCACCTTTTTTTCCTTCATAGAATTATGACTACATGACTATTAACAACCAATTAACACCCAAAATCATGAAAATTGAGAATTGTAACCTCAAATTACAAAAAACCACTACCATATTTTAAAGGCAACGTGGCAGAATTTCCTCATTTTTCCAGTCAATTTCGAATGTCCATAAGTATCATAATTCCATAATGAATGTGCCACAAATTTTCCTAAACATGGAAACTACTGAGGGTTCATTCTTAATTTCTTGTTTTACAACCATCAAGGTTCAAGATTTTTGGTGCCACAAAGATTTTTGATGGTGTTGAATCCATTTCCACTGTAATAAATTATTCAAACACTTTGATGATTTCATATTTTCATTTTTTTTCATCGAATGTCATAGAGAATTTTTCCATTTTGGTGGAATTGTTGCCTCCATACAAAAAACCATTAATTATAGATATAAATAGTAATATTTGCAACAACATTCACAAATAAATATTATGCCAACGTGTGTTCAACTACTCTGTACAAAATATCAACTTGACATATGTTCCCACTACTTTGTAAAATGAAAATAATTTTGATTTACAAATAAATCGACACATATATTTCTCATAATATTTGACACATAGTTATGATGCAATGTGAACCTTATTCTATATAGATGAATTTAATTTTAAACTGTATGATTTTTGCAGATGCGAAAAATAATTTAATTACTAAAAGTTAATAGTTGTTACTTTGAGCTACTTTCGGTCCAATTTAGAGGCTCGTAAAAAAATCAATAATAGCCACAAATAATAAGTTTACCATCTATGACAAATTGAATTGATAATCACTCCCCACTACTTTGTAAACATGAACCAAATTTGATTTATGAATAACTTTACACACTCATTTCTCGAAGTATTATAGAGAAAATATTTTAGACTATTGTAGAATATTGTAGTATGAAAGCTTGTTTTTCCCTCCCATGATGTTGTATTCTTATACAGGCTTAGCATATTTCCCCAGCTAAGTGATTTAATGGATTTTGTCTCCTATCCATTAAATTTTAATTTAGAATCCATTTATCAATGGAAAGAGTTAAACTCAATCTTCATATTACTAACGAAGCATCTTTTGAATTTATTCTTCCCTTGGAAAGATATCTCTTACTCAAAGTGTCTCATTCCAAAGTCCTTTCATGCCAATTAATTTTTTATTAATAAAATCATTTATTACATTAGTATTGCAATTTACTTCATGTCTTTTCTTCCATTCACACTAACATAACCTATTTCAAAACAAAGAAAACAACATTAAAACCACAAGGGGGTATTACATCTTATCAATATGTTTGAAAGAAACAGATGACAATATGAGTTTGGAAGTCTTTAATGAACTAATAATTTTCCCATGGTACAATGAGATAATCTACATTCTGTAGAATTTGGAGGCTCTACTAGTGACAACAAAAATGCAGGCTATATCATTGAGGTTGAAAGCAATTAAATATTGTTATATTGTCGCTATTTGTACTAGAAGGACCCATTAAGAAATATCCTAAATTGTTTGATTGAAAGTGAATTAAAGAAAAATATAAAGGAGTTCCATCAAGGTGTTTGTGGAGGAAACCACAATTAGAAGGCTACAACAAATAAGGTTCTTAGGGAAAGTTTTTATTGGTCAACTCTATTTTTAGATGTTCACAAGGAAGTGGTAGCTTGTTTCAAACGTCATATATTTGGAGGAAAAGCCAACCTATTTCCATTACCATTCAGATGTGTCTGAAAAGAAACCCCATTTTAGCAATGGGGATTGGATTTCATAGAGGGATTCACCCAACTTCTTCAAGTCAACATAAGTGGATTTTGAGTGCCATAGATTACATCACGAAGTGGATTGAAGAAACTCCAACAATGAAAGCTACAAATAGTGTAGTAATTTAGTTTTTAGATGATATTTTCTTTAGATTTGGTTGCTTGAGGAATATTATAATAGACAACTTCCATTCCTTCAAATCCCACAAGGTGATCATGTTTCGTGAGGAATATCATGTCAATTTGGGCCATTCTATGACTTACTATCCTCAACGTAATGGCTTGGAAAAGTCATCCAATAAACTAAAAATTTGAAGTATTAAGAAGTTATTGGAGGGTATAATAAATCCTGGCATACTAATATGTAATTTTCTTTATGGGCAAACATAATTAGTACCAAAAAATCAATCATTGCTTCACCATTTTAGGCTAGTTTATTGTACAAAGGAAAATTTTCCAGTTTCCTTGAATATACCAGTAATGGGTCTCTTATAGGAGCATGATGAAAAACCCAATGATTATCAACTTACTGAAACATAATAGTTGATAGAACATGTATACACCAAGGTACAACTATTCTAGGATAAACTTAAGAAAATGTTTGATAAAAAGGTGAAAGCATATAATTTTCAGATTTAGGATATGGTATTGAAATGGGATGTTATATGTGAAGATAAAGGAAATCTTGGGAAGTTTGAAAATATGTGGAAGGACCCATATAAAATAGTTTCATTTCATGGGAAGAACACATTCATTATGGACGATTTAGAGGGTGAACTAATTAGTGGAGGCCGAATAAATGGGATTTTTCTGAACCATTAGCTATCTTGTGAGAAAATTCCAATTTTGACAGTTTGTTAGTTATATATCTTTATTGAAATAAGTTGTAGGTGTGGACAACAATTAAAAATATTTGAAGCCCAAATTGAAGGCCCTAAGATCCAGAAATGTGTTTGTCCAAGTTTTGACTTGAATTTTTCAGTATTGTATTTCAATTTTATTCCATGTCAATAAAAAAATAGTGACATTTCAATATGCTTGAGGATATGGCACAAAAAAAAATTGCCCAATGGATCAGGCA
>APFE031462673.1:0-22735 GCA_000404065.3 Pinus taeda
CACATGCACTATATGCAGAGAGTATGGTCATTATACCCACCACTGTCCTCAACATCCTGAATTAAAAAGGATACAAGATAGTAGGGGGCAAGGCGATCAACAAGAAGCAGTGGTATTGGACCCATTTCCCCATCAGGGAGTCGTTAACACCCAACAACAAACTCCCCAAACACATCCATCTGGAGGGAACCTTCATAACGCCCCTAGTCATGATATTTTCATGACAAGGAAAGATATATTTTTGCAAACAAGGAATCAAAGTTATGAAGCTCCCCTAGAGCCCAATCCGTCAACATTAGCTACCTCAATACTTACAAGGCCATTGACCATCCCTCGACCTTTTGTACAAGCCATGCCAAAAATGGTCAAAAGACCCTTACGATGTGCAGCACACAACTCGAAAGAAGCCCATAGCTACAGCATAGTTGATGACTTAGCACAATCACCATCATTTATGTCAGCACTCGAAGTCCTGCAAACGTGCCTAACCCAACGGAAAGCCCTACTTTCTCCTCTAGGTGAAATCGACCCATCTGATTCCCACCTCATGGTCTTTGACTTGGACAAAGCTACTCCACGGCTACCCTCAACCGGCACTTTCCAAATCCTTGTCTAAGTCCAGAATATCAACATCCATCATTGCATTGTCGACGAAGGGGCTTCCACATGCATCATGTCCAAATCTGTTTGGAAAAAATTAGGATCCCCTGAACTTAAGCCTTCTGACATAATGCTCAGAGCATATGATGGATGCTTTTCAGCTCCCATTGGTTTATACCCTAGTGTGCCAGTTAATTTGGTTGGAAAATTTGTGTTAATAGACATTGACGTACTCAACATTGAGTTGGATTAAAACATCCTACTAGGTCGAAGTTATATGTACAAAGCTTGCATTCGCCTCATCGGTGTTCAGAAAAATGATGTTCCCCCACGATAGGAAGGCCATTACCATCGATCAACTCACATACTATGAGAAGGAAACTTCACACACACTAGATGGCGTGTTGCCCCTAGTATCGTCGTCCCAAGAGGTGGTCACTACTTACATTGAGCTTAGCCCGAGCCATTTTAAGCCATCAACCCTCCTAGGAACATTCCCAAGAGACCCTCCGGTAAAATAGGAGCTTGTTCCAAATACGGAAGCACCGATGTGCATGATGACTTCATCAAACACCACCCAGAAGCAAGAACCAGTTTTGGATGATAACAATGATGTTGTTACCAATCCAAATCTCTTACCTAACTCTATCACCAATACACCCTTCTTATATCCACCACCAGGTTGTTTCACACCAATTCATCGCAACACTCACATTGCTAACATAGCCCTTGCAATACTAGTCTGGTGTTTGGCCCCCAAGGCCATGCCAACTAGCACAGGTTACACTGCAACATGGGTAGTCCTTATTCCTCCTGAGGACAATAAGACACCCCATACATTGTATACCCAGGTACCACCTACGTCATAAGAAGTGTTGGTACCAACACCAGCTAAGCCAAAACTAATGGATACTTAAAAAGGTAAAAAGACGGAAACCCCAAACACTCCCTCCTCTAGGGCCCCTCAACCCTGTGCTTTGTGTGAAACCATAGGGCACCCCACAAATAAGTGCCCTGAATTAAAAGAGCTCAAAGCTTTATTACATGCCCCAAATAGCCTGTAAACCCTCCAACCTCTATCGAGAAGAAGAACACCCATGCATATTCAAGCATTACGCACCAATCACGCATGTGTCATATGCACAGAGTACGGGCATTATACCCTTGATTTCCCTGAAGTTCCTCAATACAGAGATGCATTAGTAGCGCTCACCCAATCCAATTCCGCATTACTCTCCATAGAGGATGGTTCAAAAATTATTTTTTACGTCGTAAGAGAAGAAGCTTCTTGTTCCTCTCCTTTGATAGGTCCATCAACCTCCACCCATGGTTAGAGGCGATCTCAACAGACAATACCTCATCGTCACCTACTTGTGCTATGTGTGACGTGTTAGAACATTTAATCAACCAATGCCCTAAGTTACAAGAATTTAACCGATTGTATACATTTCCCCACGTCACCCAACTAATGAGATCAAGGTACAGGCATCACACTTGCCAAATGTGTGTTGGTAACCATCACATGCGACATTGTCCCCATATTTCTTGTTTCCATCCACTGTTAGGATTCATGTGATGATTTGTCGCGAAGAATTCAGAATTACCTGGAGTAGAGATCGAAACACCAAATCATTTGCCACCCACAAGGAATGAAGCATCTAGGTCCATTTTGAGCGTGTTTGAAGAGAAACGAAAACCAAAAAAATGCAAGAGCTTCCTCCCAAACAGCCACAGTCACCCATAACTTAGATTCTGCCACCACCTAATGCTGATGACACGCAACACCATATACGATTTATTTCCTCATCTATAGGAACCATGATTTGAATTGTTTTCTCATCATTTTTTGGTGTCAATACCGAAAAATCCACCCCACGGTGGTACCAACTCTGACAATGCAGGACCACCCAATCTACGCTTTTTCAACTTCTCTAGGTTCTACGACCTCAAGTGACGAATCATATTCTTGCTTATTCACTAGCACAACCAAGACCACATCTCAGTTTCAAGACCTAACACACCCCAAGTCAGCGTTGGATAATCTTTTTCATTCAGACGAAGATATTCTCGAAGCTATGATAGAACCTATATATCCTTGGGACGCTATGCACCATCGGTCATTTTTTCTACCCAAAAAAACATTTGTTCCCAGTAGTGCACAAACCCACGACATCTTCGCCATTGAATCAAAAGACTTTCTCTCACCAAGAAAAGTAGATTGGTTCAAAAATACCATTCCAGCACCAGATGCATTCGAGGAAGGGATCATGTCCAATATTTCACCACCATAAAGGTGAATATTTCAAACAAACCTAGCAAAACCAAAAGAGACGTGAAGATCAGTCCCATGACATCTTCATCATGGAACCCTCCGTTCCGATAAATGAAAAAAAAAAACATTTTTTGGCCTATTGCACATGTCAGGTACTTCTCCAACTCTCTAAATCCATAACATCCATTTATATGTATGTCTTGAACAATGCTTTCATTTCGGGTTTTGGTTGTATCCATTGCAGGAACATCACACATGGTCGACGTCAACCAACAACTGACAAACAAAAAACCAGAGCATGTATCATTCTCCACTTAGCATGATAAGCCTCCTCCTAAAGCTTTGCATATCCTGACATCATTTCTCTAAAATGCACCATAAGGTCCATCATATCGACCATGTTTATCACCATCTCACCCTTGTATATGGTAAACATTCATGCTAGTCGATAAAACCCCCCCTTTATTGCTCCCTTCATCGTTGTAGACCCCTCTTCACTAAAAGGAGTCATGACCACTCACTCCAGCCCGAGAACCATCTCATGTGCATATCTATAATTTTAGCCTCATTATGCTACAGTCACTACGCATACACCCCAGTTCTTGGGTCCTCTCACAAACACGAAACAGATGCACCTCGGCATCCTACATTTGGCCTATCATTCATCCATATCGCATAGCCCATTTGTACCACGTCACCCGCCTCACCCACCCAACATGGAGACCAACCAATGGGGCCCCCACCCTCAATAGATACACCACACCTTTACACAGACTATTGTCATCATGGGGCACCCGTCTCTGCAGTTGTACATCCAAACCACCGCTATTCTTTTGGCAAGTGTACAAACATTTTTTCAAAAAAAAAAAAAACTCCCATCCACATTTGATTTTTACAATTCATGGCCTTCACCCACCTGCAATCTCTAATCACCTTTGGTCACAACTCACCAACAAATCATCCCCCATTTCACACGTCCATCAAAAAACACTTACACCCATCCTGGAAATCCTACCAACTCCGGGATCATCAAAAAGCATGTTTTGACCGTCATCATTTGAATATCAAGCTTTGACCTTAGTATAGCTATTTGTATCCTCTGATATCAATAGATCTCGCTATCATACCTATCTGACCCAAGTTATTACAATTGTTCATATCTCACATTGATTTCCCAACTCACCATGTCGGGCGGTCAACACCCCTTCCATGTCGCCTTCAACGAATGTATTCCAGGAAAGAGGTAGTACCTTGGATACTTCCTCCCTCAATAGGGATATCCTTGGGTGGCATATTGGCGACCATTATTGCCCAGTGATGTCATTGGTCCCCCTGACATTCGACATCAGCTCAAGCATTCATTTCAAAGTGGTGTCGTACTTAGTTATTGTTGCAGTTCAGTAATTTAGTCGAAGACTCCCGCATCACTAAGCACCTCATTTAGCAATGCTTACATTATGATACGGGGGAAGTACCCACAGTCAAAGACCTATGCATACCACAACACTCATCAAAAATGCTTCACCTAGGTTATGCATAGGGGAACCATACTTTGCCCATTTGACCAGAAAGCGCCCTTGAGGGCATCAACAATTACCATTGTCAACTATCAACATGTCAACAACCATCACATTGACTGGAAAAATGTAGTTTTTGTCCGATTGTAATCAATTCTGAATAGCCATCATAATGAGCATGGGACATGCCTACCTCGTATAGACACACCATTTTTTGTAGTTTTTCACCAGAGCATGGGTAACATTGATACTCGGTCAAGGCGTTTTTCTCTACTTGTCTCTGCAACAAGCTATCCTTTCTCTCAAGAAGTTGATTAGACTCTCCAAAAGAAATGAAAACATGATGTATTTCAGCTATAAGTTTGCTCGTAACCTCATAAGTCAATGGGCAACTGTTCACACTGAAAAATCGTACATCTGCTAGTACAATCCAGAATCCATTAAAAGTGTCTAGCAAAATGCACAGGTGGACATTTTTCTAGCCGAATACATTATGAAGTTAAAAGTTTCAAAGTTCTCCTAAGGTCCAAAGTTTATAAAGGAAAATCAACGAAGGTCGTGCATATATTTCTTCGATAAACGTGTGCGCGATGCATAACCTCCAAAAGTTGTGCGGTAGCAGAAGAGGATGACTCAGCGATCTGGGACCACTTTGCACACTTGGGGCAAACTCTCTAACATGAGTTTGGTCCAGTATATCCGAATTTGAGTCACCTTAGAGATATGCAGCCCTCAATGGAATCCTCTTTTCCTACTCATGTGTCTTTATCATACATGTACCAAGAGAGGGAAGAAGGATTCAAAAGACTCTATATAAATAGGCCATGGGAGAACCAAAACATGATACATTATTATGTTGGCCAAATTGTTGTTTGAGAAAACCACCATTGCATTGTTGAAGCCAAGGAAGTGAAGAGCACTAGCATGTTGGCCAAATTGCTTCTAAGCAACTCAACATCTTAGTGAGAGAAGAGGAATCCACCCTTGGAGAGTCTTCACACTTCTTTGAGACAGAGGAGAAACTTGCAAAGAGATTACGGAAATAAACCCCCTTGCTGAGGATTTTTGAGATCCATAACTCAAAGAATTCTCTTCAAGTGTCTGAGATTCTAATCGTATTCAACCTCTACCACCAGCAATTAATAAAGGGAGATTTTTCCATCTATTATTGATGTTTTTGCTCCATTTGAGCATTGTTTTGTTTATGTACCTCTTTGTTTAGTTCATGTTCATGTATGCGTTTTTTCCACTACTTACAATGTTTTGTTTATTTGAGTTTGTCCACTAACAACACCAATTTTGATTGTGATCCTTTGCAGGGGACAATCTATTGCTAAGGGGGTGTTTTTTGGTACAATTGTGCTCCAAAAAAACTACAATACCTATTCCACCATTCAACAGTGTTGAACACCTAATCCACTAAGGGTTGGTGTGGAATGTGAACAATCAATGGAGTCTAAGAGACCACTTGGAATATGGAAACCAAGGATGATTAGAATGTGTTATAAATGTATATCATTTATATAGTAAATACAATTCACGTTCTATCTTATCTCATGTCTTCTCCATGTTTGTGTTTAACATGGTATCAGAGTGTTGGTTTTGAAGCAGACTTGTTATAGCCGATTGAAAGGAATGAACATTGCGTTAAATGCCTGATTTCTATGCATTATCCCTGGCGATTCATATACAAAGTTGAATGGAAGGTTGGTCGGCCATCAATTCATTTATGTGCATTGGAATATAAGTTGTATTGGTGTTGAATGCATTGAGTATTGTGTGTATGTTGTCTCCCAAGCTTTGTCCATGCGTTTATTTTCTTTGAAACTTGTAGATGACCATAGATTCCCCCCTTGTCAGATACAAGGTGAGAATATGGAGAAAAATCAACTACAAGACTTTTTAATACTCTAGAATAAATTCAGACATGACTGAAATATCTTCTTGGATGTTGAATCCCATTGCCAAGAAGAAATCCATCCAAGGTGAATCTTTGTTCTTGCAAGAGGCTTGTTTCTGAAGCATTTGTTTGAAGAATGATTGTGCTGACCACAATGCTTGCACGGGTGAAGATCAAAAAATGATCTTTCACATGGCCAACTCTGTCACATTTTTGGCATATGACATTTTGTTGTGGTTGTTGTGGAAGAGAAGCAGGATTTGAAAGAGGTGAAGATGAATTGTCATGGAGAAATCCAAAACTTTGAAATTGAATGGGATTGGAATAGTTTGGAGTGTAAAGAGAAACCTTCTTATCATATCCAAGACCTGTTTTAGGCAATCTTTTCCCAAGGTCTGATGATTGGCTTCGAAAGTGCAAGCTAAATTTTTGCATCTGCAAGAAAATTTTCTCTCGAAATGGCACATGATGGGAATCAACCTCAATGTCACTGATTTTATCACTTGCTGACAATGGATGAGAGCCAAATTTAAACTCAAAACGGGTATTGTTCTGAACAAGAATAAGTTCAGAATTATGCCTTTCCTGTTGTAACTCATCTTGCTGAAGTTGAGACTCCAACTGCAAAAACTCTATATTTTCTTGTGCATTTTTCAAGCAAGTTTGAATGTGAAAAAGAGTTTCGTTACTGACTTTTACCATCCCATCAACAGTGGAACAAATTAGGTTATTCAATAACTTTAATGCATCATCAATCCGATCCATTTCATAACAATGCTTCAAATTACCAATGCACTTGCGTAGAATGTAAAACGACAAGTGAAGATATGAACATAAGTCTCACATAATGCCAAATAGATGCAACTTTTAAAGAATATAAACAATCCCTAATGCTTATGAACATTGTGCACCAATATCATTAACGCCTGGGGTTCCAGGATCACTAATAGGAGTAGCAATATCACTCTGCAATACTTATTGAACTTGTGGTAATTTAGAGGAGCATTAATATTATGCTACTTAGAGAAACTTTCCAGAGTATCAAATCTGAAAATTTAGCCTGTGCACAGTATGGTTGCAAATAGAAACCTGAACTTTGTCATTCCCTTGGACTTCAATAATACAATAATCAATGTTGAGATGTGAACTTATAAAAGCCTTCAACATATACAGTTTCAAAGCAACAATGACGACCATCAAAACTTCAACATCCGTCGCACCATGTCATGGCCTACCATTCAATATATATCGGCCATTTTGAAAACTCATAGCATATATTGACCCTCTTTTTGACATGCTTTCATATGATAGAACCAACACACCACATATGCCTCCAATATATATGCACGCGATTTTCAAGAAGGAATTATTGCATACCAGGACTTGAATGCTCATATATATAGACATTGCACATTACAAGAGCTTTCAACGCATATGATCCAACAACTAATTTTCCATCGCCTCTAGCCTTGCTTTCATGGATGATCACTTATCTTCCTTGATAGCACGATACCAAGTAAACTTTCGAGAGTGGTGGAGGCGTTTCTGAGTGTTACTGCAAACTTTTGATGAACTCAAAAATAGTGCCGAGGAGACTAACACAAAATTCACAATCCAATATTCAATGGGAAGGTGAAAAGCTCGGTCGTATTATGATGAATCGAGATAGCTTGAGCATAGGGAGAATAACGCTTTTGAGAGACTAGGTTCACGCCAGTGAAACGTTAAGTGTCAATGTTATGACAATGTAACAGTCTAGCAAAGAAAACTAACATGGGAGCAATGCTTGGTGAGGAGAGAGTATACACAACCGATTGTCACCACTTAATTCCAAGGACCAACGCAGAATAAAGTTCTAGGTATTCAATTCTCACTGGAGTAAACTTCACAATGCTTACTCCATGACCCTCTAGGTCTTTAGAACATGAAGAGAAACATGTTTGTACTGGTTTAATTTATTGTTCACAAGCCATGTCACTATGTATATAAAAATCACGCCATTATTATCTTAATCTCTTGACAAGTTAAAATTCACCTCCAAAGATATTAATCCTTGTGTTGTTGTATCCCACTAAACGTATGTTCGATCACTAGAGCCAATTATTACATGTGTACCCCCATAAGGGAAATGGAAGCATGCATTTGGAAAAATCTACCAGGAAGACATGGCGATTGGGATTTTAGTGACCCAGTGTTGCGAACATCGCAATTTTTTCAACGATTTTTATTATTTTCAAAAAATCGCGATCCAATCAGTAAAAATCGCAGGTCACGGAAACAACGAGTTACAAAAATGATTTTGTGGTTTTTTTTCCTCATTCTTTTCCAGACTTAGGGCAAGAGTGAGAGTTAAGGAGGAGGAGAACTCATCTACAAGGGCAAGAGAGCAGAAAAGTGAAGAAATTTAGCATTCCAAACAAGCAAAATTCAAGTTTGGACCAAGTTTCTTCAGCAAAGTGTGGTTTTCAGGTATGGGAATAAAATTTGGCTTCTTTTTTTTCTTGTTTTTCCTTGGGTTTCTATCACCTATTTATTTTCAATGATTTTTTATTGGATTTGATTGTGTTTTTTTTCATTTTTGTTGCATATAGCGGAGAGGGTTTATTTTGGTCAAAAATGCAAAAACATGAATGTTAGATTTATTAGTTTAATTTCTTCTTGTGCCCTAGTTTTTTTCCATCGTTTTTGCTTGGGTTTGAATGTGTATTTTTTCCATTATTGTTGCATTGAGTTGAGTTTTTTTTTTTTTGTCAAAATTTCAATTTGTTGTATGTAAATTTTATTTTTATTTTTTTAACTTGCAATTCTTCTTGTGCCCTAGGTTCAACTTCAAACTTCAAACTTCATCTTACATTAAAACGCAAGAGTTCAACAAAGTTACAAACATGGAAAGGAAATTGGACCCCTGTGGGAATTTGGTGAACCTGATAGAGGGTTTGACAAATCAAACTTGAATTACAAGTTATGTGGGCATCATATGACAAGCGAGTATACAGATTGAAGTATCACCTTGCACAAATTCCTAGACATGAGGTAGGGTCTTGCACAAATACAAATCCAGAAATCATTTGAAGAGCCTTCAAATCATTGGAAGAAATAGAGCAAACCAAATTGTCCAAGTCAGCACTGAAAAATCAACTAGTAGGGATTAGAGTGTTAGGATTGGGAGGTGAACATAAGAGTGGTACTGGTTCTACTTCAACATCAACATCTACAACCAACCCTATAGTTGCCTCATCATTTTTTGTTCATAGAACCACACCTGGTTCACAACCATCTATCTCTTCAATTATTAAAAAAAAGGGAGAAAGAAGAAGTTGAAAAGTTGTTGGGCAGGTTTATTCTTTGGAGTGATATTCCTTTCAATGTTGCAAGGAACAATCGATTTTTCCAACCCGTGGTTGATGTTATTGCTATTATTGGCCTAGGGTACAAAATCTCTTCTTGTGATGACTTTAGAAGGCACATTTTTCAAATGAAAAGGTTGATTGCACCAAGAGATTGGAGGAGTTTAGGGCATCATGGGTACACACAGGATGCACTGTGATGTCAGATGGTTGGACCAATCAAAAGGGTAGAAGCCTTATTAGCTTCTTGTTTAATTTTCCTAAGGGGACAATGTTTATGAAATATGTTGATGCATCTGCACATAACAAAGATGCACAGTTATTATGTGATTTGTTGGATGTGTTCATTCTGGAGGTGGGTCCACAACATGTTGGCTAAGTCATAACGGACAATGCTGCAAATTATGTTGCTGCTGGCAAGATGCTTATGGAGAGGCATCTTACCTTATTTTGGACACCTTGTGCTGCACAATGCATTGATTTGATGTTGGAGGACATAGGAAAAATTCCTTTTGTCAAAGATATTGTTGATTCATCAAAAAACATTACAAAATTTATATATAATCATGCATATGTGCTTCATTTGATGAGAATATTCACCAACAACAAGGAGTTGGTGCACTCTGTCATTACATGGTTTCCCACCAGTTTCATATCTCTTCAATCCCTCTTGAATAATATGTGAGATGTGAAGAGAATGTTTCTTTTAGAGGAATGGCGTGCTTTGGCATTTAGCCGCAAACCAGAGGGAGAGGCCATATGTAGGTTAGTTTTATATTAGGAAAGCTTATGAGCAAGAGTGCAGGAGGTGTGTAGCATTATTGAACCTTTGGTAAGGGTTCTTTGATTAGTTGATGTAGACAAGCCCGCAATGGGCTACTTGTATGAGGTCATGGATAGGGCTAAAGAATCCATTTGGACCTACTATGATGATAAGGGGGATGAGGGTTTTGAAAAACAACAACTCCTATGGGAAGTGATTGATGAGCGATGGAACAATACACTCCATCGTCCCATTCATGCTGTGTGGATCTACCTGAACCCCACATTTGCTTACTCCTCCGGTTTCTTATTTGATGTTGAGGTCATGGATGGATTCTTCACTTGTGTTTAGAGTATGGTGCCATCTCCAACAGAACGTGCATAAATGTCGAAAGAAATAGAGATATACAGGATGGCAAGTGGCACATTTAGCTTTGACATGGCGTTGTGGATAGGAAGACTAAAATTCCAGGTAAGATTTAGTTTGTTTCAAATTTTATTGTCTCTTCAAGTTCATAACTTCATACTTTGCTTCAACTTTCAACTTTCAATTTTTTTCTTATGTTTGTCTTATTTGTTGTAGATGCATGGTGGAGAAGCTATGGTGGCAGAGTACTCAATCTCCAAAGGCTTGCCATTCGAGTGCTCAGCCAAACATGTATCTCCTTAGGATGTAAGTGCAATTGGAGTGTATTTGAAAAAATACACAATAAAAAGCACACCAGGTTAAAGCTTAGAATATTCCAAATTTCCAAATAATTTTTTGAATTCATTAAATAATATATTTTTTAATAATTATTATTTTATTATTTATAATTTATTAATTTATGACCCTTGTACAATTTGGAGTTCCAACAACTTAATGACATGATTTACGTCTACTACAATCTTCGATTGTGGGTGAAGCAACTTGAGAGGACACCTGATGTGGAGGCCATCTCATTAGATGGGATTGACACCATTGTTGCATGGAGGGTTGAGGCTCAGAGGCCTATCATGGAGTCATCCCTTGATTGGTTAGAGCAGGAGGTAGTGGAGGGGGTAGAGGAGGAGGAGGAGGTGACACCACCTACCCAGGATACCCTTGTCACTAGTAGAGGATATGGTCTACCTCCTATATCTCCTATTTCTTCAGCTTCTAGAGCACAACAGAGTCCACTACCAGCTCCATTGCCATCTACATCTATAGGGAAAGTTGTTGCATTTTCTCGCAAGAGGGGCAGAGGAAATCAATAGTATTAGTTATTTAGTTCATTTCATTGGATATGACATTATGACTCATGATATGAGATACATTATTATATTTTTTGTTGATAATTAGAGGCTGAGTTGGGACTCAGGACTTAGTATTGAGGACATGATTCACTGTTATGTGTGATGTAGCACTAGAAATGATATTACATATCTTATATCTTAGTTATTTTATCATATTTATGTGTCAATGCATTTATTTTATGTTGTGAATGCTTTAGATATTAAAAAAATTGAAAAAAAATGAATATTTTTGTAATTGACGATTTTTTGCCAATTTTTACCAATTTTTTTCCCAATTTTCCCGATTCTTCCAATTTCGGCCCTCGCCGATTTAATCTCAATTGCGATTTCGCAACACTGGATTTACCTCAACTATCGCAGAATCTGAGTCTCTCATCTCCCCATCGTCTAGCAGTTTATAGCAAAGTCACTCCTAAACCCTCCATTGCAAAGATCCACTCAATTATAGTGTAATGATTTCAACGCAGAAATGACCGACAAAGCATCGTTGAACAAATTTGAATGGAGACCAAACTTATGGAGAGCATAAACCAACACACCGTCTTCAACCTAAATGGTTAAATGCACATATAAAGAGCACAAACATATAATATGAACCAAGCATTAACACACATATTATTCAATCAACATTGTAATGTTTTAAACAAATGCATACCAACCATATCACATTCAACACACAGAGTCACCATGAACAAGCACAGAAACAGCTGTGCATTCAAATTATTCGATGCTTCAAACAGTGGTACATACAAATGGTGATCCAATCTATCTCTGTTATTGATTGCATGCAATGTACCAAACATTCCAGTTTGATTGAAGTATTTGCTTAATTCTCCATGCAATCTAACACACTCCTATCTGTCAAGGGCTAGCTTGTCTACTGCTAAAGCTAGCATGCACCCATTTTGTATCTCTAGATTTGTACGGAGTTTTCTCCTAACCCCACCCCCAAGTAGGTTTGGCCAACCAAGATGGAGAGTAGTATTTTGGCATAAGGACATATGCCAAGGCATGGGGTGGAACATTAAGATTATCCCACCTTTTGACCTCATGTTTTTGAATATGATCATACAAGATGACATCTTTTTGTTGAACAATATCTTTGATTTTCCCTAGCATGTTATCCATCTATATCTGCAAAACGAATCATGTTATAAATGGGCTTGGTGAACTGCAAAACATACTTCACACTTACCCAAAAATGACTATCAAGAATGATGCCCTCCACCTCTTGAAAATCTTCCTTGTCAGATGTGGTTGCAGCTCTGTCCTTTAATACCTACTATGACTCACTTGATACCATGCTAGCCAATGCCTCTCTTACCTTTAAAAGGTGCCTGAAGGTGAGGTAATAGCTAGTAAATCTAGTGTTTGCAATCTTCAATAACTCCAACCTTGAGTGACTGCAAAAAAGCCATGGGCATTGCTATGATCAGCAATAAATCTTATCATGCACTTGCCTTATTTGTACAATGACCAATCCATTTGTATTCAAGTTCCTTTATCTTAATAATGTCATGTATCAAAAGGTTCATTGTGTGACCCAAACATCCAAACCAAAATATGTTGGGGTATCTATCCTCAATGATTGCTCCCACAACCTTACAATTAGAAGCATTTTCAGTAATGAATTGGATTGTTATATATGGAGGACTTCTTTGAATGTTTATACAAGATGGGTAATATTTGATACTATTACATAATGGTGATTATGCTTCATTGGGTTTATGAACGGATTTCATTCTTCTTATCGATTCTAAATATTTTAACAAGACAGAAAATTTCACACTATTGGAAAAAAAAAGTACTTCATCAAGAGCATGAATTAGTTATCATTGGTTGAGGGAGAAATAATAAAAAAATCTTACTTCGTAATGCATGGTCACAATAATTATGTGACAGAATATATGGTCAAATCCAAGACAATGGTACGTTAACCAGCCTTGTGTAAGCACTGATTTCCATGAAGCTTAGTCCTTGAGTGTTTCCCCTAAAGCCCAAGCTAAGCTTTTAAGAAAACAAGTTCTTAAGCTACAACCTTAAAATCTAACTAAAAGCTGTTATAAGTGACTTGCAACTTGCAAGACACCTTGGATAACTTTCATTGTCCCTGAAAGGCAATTGGTAGGCTACCAAGGCTGCCAAACATTCCTGAGGGCGTTACTCCCATATTATGAAATACCAAATAATTCCTATTGAAATTAGTGGAAGCCTTTACATATTGAAAGTAACATATGACGAAACACACCAGAATTATTCTAACATAATTTCTATGATGAAATCGTATTAGAAACACAACTATCTTAAATGTCTGCAAAACAATTGCTGTGAAAACAATTTGTTCTAAAATTACAAGAGAAATGAATGAACTGTCCTTTCTTAGTGAGCAGTGGCAGCCATATCCTAAGTGAAGGTAATAAAAATTTGTTACACTTGAAACTTTAAAGAAGCCACTGGTCACCAAGAAGGCAGCTTTATTCCATGGATGCAGTACAGTTTCTTTAGGCCTGGCCGTCTATTCTAGCAAAAGCTCCCAATATGGCCTATGCTTATGAAAGGAAACTGATCCTTGTTCTAGTTTAAATGCCTGTTTAGTCTGGCCAGGAGATCCATCTCAGTTTGAACTTCTTAGTAAAACAAAGCCATATAAAGGCAAAGATAAGGCAACTTAAATTGTGTTGATTAAGGCAATGAGCATTCCGGTCCCCTGTTTACCATGCAATGCACCCTGCCAGGGTCCACGTTATGCGATGGCAGCACATAAAAACGACTCACATCCTGAGGAACCACCTGCCATATTCCTCAAGTCAGATGAAAATCTTGAGTTTAACTGTAATTTACTAGAGATTAAATCAAAACAAAACAAAGTGATACAAAAATTATTCTGCCCCTACAAACTTACATTGATCATAACAACATATATAATGATAAAAGACCAGAAAGGGTCCATATAAGTTGACTTCGTTTTGATGAAGAGGAAGCAACTGCCCATGGAAAAGAAACCCACCAGTCAGACTTTTGCGAGCATGGATGTCCACTGTATTGTGGTACTGGATGATTTTAAGACAAAATAATCTATCAAAATGGGCATAAGATCATAGGTTGGCTTGTACCTTGAGGAAGACTTTTTGTAAAATCTTCAATTTCAACCTTTTTAGTATTGAGGTCTTCTATACCCTGAGAAACCCGAGCTGAAAATCCCAGGTAAGATCTTGTTAATTGCTTGACCTCTTGCAAACTTTGTGTGCTGCATACAAATTACTGAATGGTCAATTGCATTGCCATTAATGAGAATTGGCAATTATTAAAAGACACGAAGTCCATTTTAGCAAAACTATGAATGCATGAAATATAAATTCTTTGTTTCCCATGTTTTAAGATCACAGTTACAGGGAATGAAGTACAGAACTAAAAATGCTTGAAATGAGGGCAACTATAGAGAATGCTATGGATCAACAATAGCAGCTGCTGATGCAAAATAATTTTAGGTCTATTTGGGTGTCCATGAAGAAGAATATCTTACTGATAAGGTCCTAGTGCATGCACTAACCCAAAACATATTTGAACAATTCAAACTGTCCGAGGCCCAAGGTGTGGATTCCAGCTTATTGCTACTTTAATGTTAATTTCAATAGCATTGCCCCATCTAATAGGAAACAAGCCTAACATAATATTACTGAAATTGACCATAACATAAAGTATTTGAGGGAATGGGTTTGCCCCATCTAATAGGAAACAAGCCTAACATAATATTACTGAAATTGACCATAACATAAAGTATTTGAGGGAATGGGCGCTATGGATTCTGTTGAAACTATGTACCTTCATTATTTTGGGGGAAATGCATCTTATTTTTCATTTCTAAACCATAAAAATTTACTTACATAAGAATAGTACAGCATAGATCCAAAGTTCGTTCACACGGTTTATTTCTCCCTACATAAGCATAAGCAAGGAGAGATAGGATGTCCACTATGGCTCTAATTTCAAGAACATCTACAGTTTTCTTAAAAAGGATAGTGCTATTTAAGATTTATCAGTAACACGTTTGTGCATTTTACATTTTTCTCTTTAAATTCCTTATGAATCTAGTTAAACATCATCAGCTCTCTAATCAATTAGGGTTGACAATAGCTTTCCATTTAGTGTGTATTGTTACATACCCAACAGTAAGCAGATGATCAGCCCAGTTCTTCCCACTATACAGGGCATCCGTCCAGCTTGCATTCAGCAGTGTCTGCACTATAGCCAGCTTCTTAGAATGTGGGAGGGAGTTCCGGGTCATTATTGTATTTGCTGGCACAGAACCAAATCTGAAAAATGCACCAACGTAAAAAGAGGATCAGGCCTTGGCATTGCTGATTACAACATTGGTTGTAGAAATAGCTCTAAATTAATACAAAATGCTGACAGTGGTGGTCGTTAGTTTTAGATAAGAATAACTGTCCATGCTACAAGAAGATACTTGACACCCAGTCACTTCGAACTCACTTGCAATCTCCAGGATAGTTGTTGATGGGCCTGCAACCGCCTTGTGGGCAGAGGTACCTAACGACAGTTCAAAGGAAGGTTAGTAAGACTTATTTATAGAAGTACTGCGTCAAATTTTCATGTGATATGCTTCTCGTCTACTCACATGAAATCACTGATGGACTTTGTTGACCATGATTGATTATTCAGGCCTTCAAGAGAATACAATAGGGCAGTATCAGCTTTTAAGAAAGCAATATCTCCAATTCCTTCAACGAGACAGCGAAAAGCTCCCGAATACCCGGAGTATATATTGTCTGGAAGGCATGAGCTGCTATTACCACAAGCACTACACAACCCCTTTCCTTCTACTTCTGAGGGTGCACAAGATGCAGAGAAAAAATTTGATATTATAGTTTCATCATTTCTCACAGAAAGACTCTTTCCGGGCTGCTGCCGTAAAACAGAATTTACAAGGTGGTGCACTGGATAGTTCCATCCAGCTGCTGTCATATAGCCTGCATGGCAAGACTTCATGCCCCGGAAATTGTTTAAGCTCAAGTCACTTTTCTTGTTACACATTCTCTTGTTCACAACAGCGACAGCATCATATGAATCAGCATGGTTGCAGTACTCTTCGGCCATTATAGCCTTCAAGGAATAGTTCTTAAAAGCAATGTATCCGAAGCCTGAATCAAGGGAGATCAGGTCTGCTTCCTTATTTTTTATTGCTTCCATACAGTCAAAAGCTGTCTTCCTCTTTACACTGCAATGTGGAAAGGTTATTTAAGTCATGTTCATTCAGTACAAAACAAAGTTGCTTATTGAGTGAAATGAGCATCTTCAATCAAACTGAAAATAGTTTAGATAAAGGAAATACCATTTCCAGCGGTAATCATCCACTGGACTCAAAAGACTTATATAGTATTGGCAGTTCACAAACTCATCCCGTACTGCACACCATTTCACAGTCTTAGGCTCAGTTTCTTCAGGTAGCTCTGTACTTGGATCAGTTTCTTCCGGTAGCTCTGTAGTTGGATCAGTGTCTTCAGCTTCTGGTTCAGGTGCTGAGGAGTTCTCACTTGTAGGTGAAGTGATTCCAAGAGGTGATGGGGAAGGAGCAAGTGCATCTCCTGAGGTGGCTCTCGGAGCAGGTGCATATGCTTCTGAATCAATATCTGCGGAAGTGATTCCAAGAGGTGAAGGAGAAACAGCATGTGCATCTCCTGAGGTGGCTTTCGGACCAGGTGCATATGCTTTTGAATCAATATTTCTGGAAATAGGAACTGGAGCTGGAGCTGGTCTTTGTTTAGTAGCTATAAAGAAGCATACAGCTATCAGCATATCACGGTTGCAAATGCCTCTTTTATTTCGATCATTTGATGAACCTTCCTTTTCTTTTAATGTAAACAAATAACACTTCCTAATCATTTTGGAATACATGATGTATGAATCCTTTTGAAAAGCATCTCTTTTAATGTTGTGTTACTTGGCTTTGCATAAGCTAGATGCGTTGAATAAAACCATTAGAATTCAAGCTCAACCTGGAGCAATTCAATTATTATCCATACGGTGAATTTTTGAAAATACCATCTTCATTAAAAGTGTGGTTGTCTAGCATGGAACTGTTCGATACAATTTGCCAATAATAACTACAAGGTTCAGCATTTTTATGTCTGTAAAAGGGCGACTTCTGCATAGAACTGATCCCTCCTATAGCATGAAATTTTAATTCTAGTATTTCATAAAAGATAACATTTGATCATTATACTGTACTAGAAGAATTCCTTCTCATTCAAAAGTAACCTAGCATAATTTGATTCCATGCATACCTGGGAACAGTTAAGGTAATGTTTCAATCTGCCAGTGACTGGCTTCATGAAGCTTTGGAAGTGTTATTTGTTTTCACTGAAAGAAAACTGCACATGTACCTCCATGAACGTGCTTTCTTATGCAAAGTTAACAGAAGTCATCTTCAAAGCATATAACTCATTATAAGGTCAAAGGCCGCTCTAGATCTCTTCAATTCGAGCATGGGCACTGAGATTTTTTCTAATCAGACTCGTTAAAGCTGTAGCTCCAAGGATTTAAGGCCTTTCTAGACATCAGTTCATGAGGAAAGAAGTGAAACATTCCACCTCCTAGCCCCATTTGCATTGTCACATTTAAGTTTTCCGTTTGACAAAATCCAAGAACATCTTTGACATCACAATATTCCATCCTTTACTACCTATCTTTGCTCAATAGCTAAACTATACAGAAAGTGATTTGCATCTACATTGTTCACTCTATTGAAGGAGCTTCACAAAGTGCAAGTGGTCATGGCCATCCTGTATCACTATTAGGCCCCTCACTATATGCCATCCGTTCTTGTTCAGAACATTAGTCATTTCTACATGGTTTGAACTTTGGATTTTGATTATGGTATGCAAATATGAATACATCAATCTTATGAGTAACAGTTTCGCTTTGACTTGCAACAAGTTTTCCTTGTTCCTACTAAACAATTTGAATCCGCATTTTTTTTGTTTACATACTCATTTCAGATCTATCCCCAAACTTCTAAAGTGATTGATACTACAGTTTGACCAGCTGGAAATAAAGTCCATTTAAACGCTCAAAATACCATCTATTTATAGATTAACCTGTTGGTGAGGCTTGCCTAGAGTTAAGGATCATGATGTTCCCGTCCCTTGATTCTGCTAATGGAGAAGAAGTTCAGACTAAGTTGAGGTGTTACATGGTTATCCAAAATAGTTAATACTATACAAGCCTCTTACATTCAGAAAAATAAACTAATACTTGGATATGAACATCCATCTTATCAACTCCCTCATTATCACAGACGACATTTAACAACATATTTACTACTAGTATTTGTGATGTTGTTTCTCTGCCATCTTTTTGGTTCTTAGCTGATTACCAAAAAGGTTCTGCAACAAAAATACTTACCTGCCACCTAGAGCAGCAGGAAGAAAAAAGACCTTGGTTCACCTGTCATTTATGAGAATCTGTTCACCGTGGCTCTCTGTACTATGTAGTGGCATAGTGAACTGGTGACTTCTACAAAAGTATCCTTTTTACTATAATCTTAGACCGGATTTTGACCCAAATATCCTAATATAGAAAACCTACTCTTGCTTCTTTATAAAGCCCACTTGAACAAGCGTACATGGGATGCTAATAGTTGGAGATCTTAGAAAGGCTCCAGGTTTAGGTCTACATTTTTCAGTATAGGAATTATGGTATTCATTAGGCTATCCTTTCAATCGAGACAATGGAAACTCCTCTGAGCTTATCGACATGGCTGCCAGCAATATTGCCTAGAATCCGTTGGTTGCATCCAATCTCATTCCATCGTGAAATGTTCATCATGCAAACATTTTAGGAAATTATCGATCATCTATTGAACTTTGCTTTCATATTTCGCTTACTTGCCAATGTCCGTTTCAGTCAAAATGCGTATTTGCGAAGAGTTGTAAATTACCATCCATTGAATGACTGCTCCCTTTTCTTCTTGCTTTTGCCCACTCTATAACATTAGCTAATTTCTAGGTAATCATTCTCCAGTAGAACTAGTTCAACAACCTAGTTCTTGTTTCAGTATAATACTAGATTTTTCTCCTAGGATGGTTCTGCTTGGAGTCTGATTTCTTAGACAGAGCCATCTAAAATTGAGAAGCGGTACTAGAGGATTCCATGAGAGTGCCATGACATTGACAAAAAATTTAGTGTAGGATCAACTATAGGTAATAACAGCTAGCGTTTCTCTTCATGTGCCAATTAGGGTTGGCTAGGTATGAGCAATCTCACTCTTACTTAAGCGCTTCAGGGTGGGAAGAGATGTTCCAAACATTTTTTGTCAATTCAGTTTAACTCGGGTGGGTAAGAGAAGTTGTTATCCTCCCCACATAGGTTCAATTCTTGCTTGAGACATGTTTTCTCCAAGTGGGTCAATTGTGGTTGGCTGGGTACCACTGATCTCATTCTTGCTTAAGTGTTTGAGGGTGGGACGAGACATTTTAAGCAAATTGGGTTTAGATTGAGGGGTTAAGAGGAGAAGTTGTTTTCTTCCCCACCCAAGTTCAATTCTTGCTTGTGACACATTGAACCCTCGTGCATTGATTGGGTCTAGCAAGTTGCCAACAATTTCACTCTCACAATGTTATTGGCCATTTGGCTTGTTCCACATGCACAATTCAAAACCCTTTAGGTGAAGCACACTAGTCTACATCAACAAGTTAGGGTTAGCAAGCTGCCAACGATTTCACTCTCACAATGTTATTGGCCATTTGGCTGCCAACAATTTCACTCTCACAATATTATTGGCCATTTGGCTCATTCCACATGCACAATTCAAAACCCTTTAGGTGAGGCACACTAGTCTACATCAACAGGTTGGGGTTAGCAAGCTGCCAACAATTTCTCTTCTGCAATGTTATTAGCCATTTGGCTAGTTCCACATGCACAATTTGAAACCCTTTAGGTGAGACACACTAGTCTACACCAACAAGTTTACTAGGGATGCCATCAATGAATGTAAGTATCCCTTGCCCCATATTGATTTACTTTTTCATATTATATACCTGTCTTGCAAATGTTAATATGGACACTATGCTCTACAACCCTGTTTATGGATTTCACAATAAAAGTTTCTTTGCCATTTGTGTAGAAATGCAACCCGTTTCACTATTATTAGTTTATCACTTGCTTTACAAAGTCCACACCTTCTCACTCAACTGTACAGAAACAACCACTCTACAAGGCACCTATTTTTATGGCTGATGCCAGCAAATAATTTCGGAACTTTCATAAAATCTTGAATTATAATATAGACAATAAAGAGTCATCTCGCAGATCAGGGGATTTAACTGTACAAGTAGGAGGATTAATGGAGTTTATCATTCACCCCTGATCTTTAGAGTGACTTTGTTTTGATCCTTTCGTGGAAGGTGATTGGGAGAGTGCCCTGAATGAGAGAAATTGTTAGTAGATAGACCATGATGATTGAAATTTTGTAAATTTGTAAATTTGTAAGTAGATGGTGTGAAACTCCCAACCCACTGTAACAACATGGGTATTACAAGTATGAAGACGCATTTGAGCCCTTAGCCAGTTGAAAGTCAAAATCAAAGAGCTTTAGAGTCAATGCAACAGACAGATTTCAAATGGACTAGCAACTGTGTGAGATGCATCTGGGAACCTTTCCTCTTCCAAAGGGGAATCAATCAGTTGGTAGCACAGAGCACTGTAATTATGTAACTTGCATTGTACATTACATCATGATAATCCAGGGCACAGATCTTTAAGGGCAGTCGATCTGAACCACCAAAATAGCATGGACTGAGAATAGAACTTGGGACCTCTGGTGATTTGAAAAGCATCCAGTTTAACATGTCTATCCAACAGAATCTTTCCATTAGATTAATCTTTCGTGGAGATTCAGATCTCAACAGCCCCATCATGTTCAGTGATAAGACACAACCAAATCTCGTGTTAAGCAAAACAAGAAAAAAAAGACTTGAGAGTCTAAAGATGGCAATGTCTGCTCATGAGAATGTTCCCCAGCAAAACTCGGATCTTTTACAGGAATGTAAAATGAAGAGCTACTTTTCCTTAGCCCTGTTTTTCTCTTGTTAAGCCATGAAACATTCAACATAAGATATCATCAAAGTTCATAATGTTTGAATATTTTTTTTCCTGGGTACCCAAAACCAGTTACTAACACTATAACATAGCTGAATCCAAATAAAATCTCTGCAAACGAAAGACATGTGAAATCCATTGACTTGGGCTATTGAATCCTTACAAGATCTACTCGCTATATTAATACTTTTATGCTGTGATGAATGTAGAATGGTGGATTATCCATGATTTATAATGGATTTGAAAATGCGCTAGTACCTGGTTTTAGACTTGCTGCAGACACCAGCAACAGTGGCAAAAGTATTGACAGCCATGGCAGCAGCTTCGGCCCCATTATATCTGTTGATCTATCTATCTAGATTTGTGTTGTGCAGAGAAAACTGCAGATCAGATGAGATGGGCATAATAAATTCTGCATTGTATAGAGTGAGTGGGAAGGATGTGGCCTGTGAACCATTGAAGAGGATCGCTCTCCTAAATGTATGCATGGTAGGAGATAGTTCGTTTTCATTTTAAAATTATAGCCCACATTCCACAGTGCTGCACTAGATTTTTCTTTTGTATTTACTTCGTAATTTGGACTGTAATGGATTACTCTTTGTAATTGGCGCTGTATTTGTGGATGGTGAGGCATCGGGATTTGTTAGACACCTTGTCTGCGTCAACTAGTTCATTATTTCTTTGATTTCTTATTTAGATTGCTTTTCCGGTACTTCACTTCGTTGGAAGAATTATAACTAATCTGCCTGGCATGTATGTCACTCTTTAAATTTGTAAATTAATTTGAATTATCGATTATTATTTTAGCTTCAATTTTTATTAACTTAAATTTATTATTTTTTTTTGGGGGGTTGGGGAGTTGGGGGGTTGCGGGCCTATTGCTACCCATCAAAAGTTTAAGATGATTCTTCTTTCTGAAATACTTAGTACAATTTATTTTAATGTG
>APFE031462675.1:3227-15864 GCA_000404065.3 Pinus taeda
AATTTCAAAATGCAATGGAATATAAAACTTAAACACATCCCTTAACAAACAAACATTGAAAAAACAAATTCTCACATGTATATGCAATTTCAAACAACACACAAAATACAAAATACAAATTCAAATAAAAAAACACATAATATAGAATTCCAAATAACGAAAACACACATATTTCAAGTCAATAAAAAAACAAACATGAAAATATGCAAATGCAAAATTAAATGAGAAATCACACAATATATGGAGTAAAACATACATTTCATATACAAATGAAAATTTACCCTATCAAATTAATTACAAACACATTTCATTACAACAAAATAGAAAATTACAATTTCAAGACACATACAGTACAATAATTCATAGATAAACAATAAATCAGTTAACACACATAATGAAAAGTAAAACATGCATTTCATATACAAATTCAAATTTACTCTATGAAATTAATTAGAGTCACAATTGATTACAACAAACACAACATTACAAGTTCAAATTGCATACAATACTAATATTCATAAACAAACCTTAAATAAGAAAACACACAACATTCAAAGTAAAACATACATTTCATATACAAATTCAAATTTACACTATGAAATTAATTACAATCACAATTCATTGCAACGAACACAGAATTACAATTTCAAGCCACATACCATACAAATATTCATAAATAACCAAAGACACAATATAAAAATTAAAACATACATTTCATATACAAATTCAAATGTACACTATGGAATTAATTAAAATCACAATTCATTACAACAAACACATAATTACAAATTCAAGCCACATACAATACAAATATTCATAAATAAACATTCACACAATCACTCACACATATATATGCAATTTCAAATAAATAAACATACATAGTACGCCTTCAAATAAACAAGAATATGATATACAAATTCTACTAAACATACATCATACAATTTCAAATAACCCTTTGTGCATCATACAGTTTCAAGCCAATAAAAGAAAACATTAAAATTTGCTTATGCAACTTTAAAGAAAAAGTAAACACAAAATATACAAATTAAAATATACATTATGCATACACATTTAAATTCATCATTCAATACAACAAACACATTATTACAATTTCAAAATTAAGTACAAATATTCATAAATAAACATTCATTCAACGGTTCACATATATATGATTTCAATTAAAAAAATAAATAAAATACAATTCCAAATAAGCAATGACACAATATAATACACTTTCGTATGGAAATA
This sequence comes from Pinus taeda, assembly GCA_000404065.3. Lineage (NCBI taxonomy): Eukaryota > Viridiplantae > Streptophyta > Pinopsida > Pinales > Pinaceae > Pinus > Pinus taeda. The sequence continues at coordinate 4,476 of APFE031462675.1, forward strand.
CAGAAGTAATTAATCATTGTCAAGACGACTTATATATATATAATTTCAAACTAGCAAACACACAATTAAACTAAACACACATTTAAACAATTTCAAATGAACGAACAAAAATGTCACAATTTCAATTCAAAAATATCAACATAAATACATAAAACATTTTCAAAATCACGAACATATAGATAAAATTTCAAACAAGTAAATATATTTAAAAAAAAATTATATCTCTTATCTAATTATATAAAATAATACAATATAAAAAACGTTAAAAAGCAATGAAAAGTAAAAGCAAACAAAAAACCAATATGAATGGTTTTTCAATTAGAGAGATATTTAGTGCTTTCCAATGCATTGTGCAACATTGTATAATTTGTATTTGTGTAAAAAAATTGGATTTTTTTTAAATGTAACTACTCCTTGACTTAAATGAAAATGTGATAAGTGTTATAATATCAATGGATGATCATTGAAGTGTAAGATGACATGCTTCAAATATGAATGGTGTAAAGTAAATGTGACTTAAAAAATGTGTTGTCACAATTATGAGTTTAAAGAAAATTAATCAACACAAACAAAAACAACTACAACACTACTCAAAGAAGAGTGGGACCCCATCCTCCTTGAGAACTTGGAAGGAGTTTAATTAACCCCTTCCATAAAAAATAACTTTATTAATAATTGTGTGCATAATTCTGTTACAACCTTTGAGAAAAGAAAATAATAACATATAACTACATCAATATTTATTTTGAGAAAAATTATTAATTTATTTTTTTATATAAAAATAATAATCTTTTTTATCACATATTTAAATAATAAAAATAAATATTAATTTACTTTTCAAAATGTATATTTTTATTTTTAATAAGATATAACTAGAAATATCAATTTCTTTGTTAAAAAAAAAAAAAATTCCTTTCTATCACATATTTAAATAAATAATGAAAAAAGATACGAATCTACTTCCTTGACACTATATGTAAAACCATTATTTATGAGTCATTTCTGCAATATGAGATATAAATACACGAAAACAAATGCACATAAAATGGACTATCTAAGACTAGATCGAGACTTGATGGGGCGTTGAATACCCAAAGAAGGCTGTAACAGATGCAAGAGGATTGAAGATAACAAAGAATTTTCAATTCATACCAAATAATAGAGCTGAGGTGACCTGGATTATTATTAGTTTAAAAGTTAAATAAACCAAATATAAGAAAGCGTAACTCGCAAAGATGTACTATTAATTTGATAAGAAAGAGTAACTCACATAGTTGTACTATTAATTTGAAAATGTATATATATTACTAATTTGAAAATTTAATAAACCGGTTATTTAGATACAGATAAAAATTATAAGGGTTAAAAAGCATGGATTAAAATAGCACATAACACAAAATATATTTGGCTTTAACTATCTCCATAAAAATTAGCACTAACAGTAGAGGGCCATTTCAAATATACCCAGACTGGACTGGACTAGCTAAGCTAGATGAGTACAAATGGTAGAGGGACTAGCTAATACGATAGGTAGATAAAAATTAGCACTAACGGTAGAGGGCCATTTCAAATATACTTCGACTGGATTGGACTTGCTAAGCTAGATGAGTACAAATGGTAGAGGGACTAGCTAATACGGTAGGTAGATAAATGACTAGGAATGGTGGCTAATAGCGGAGGGAGATAAATGAACAGGAATGGTAGCTAATACTGGATTGGATCGGACTTGATGGGGCACTGAATGTGAAAAGAAGTCGAAGGCTGTAAGTGATTCTGGAGGATTGTAGCTAAAGGAAGCTATATATATATATATATATAACAGAGAATTCCCAATTGACGCGAAAGAGCTGAGTTGGATTATTATATTTAAAAGTTGAATAAACCAGTGATGATAAGAAAGATAAACTCATAGGGAGTTGTATGTATTATTAATTTGAAAACGTATTTATTATGAAAATTTAATAAACAGGGTAACTGTAAGGGTTTCAAACAACGAAGTTGAAGCTGGTTCCATTAATGAGGTTGAGCCAATAAATTTGTAGGCAGGTTTTAGGTTTAATTGACATGTTAGAATTGTTTTAGGGTGGGCTTTAATTAGTTGCAAATAAAAATAGAAACCCTGTGACTAAATTAGCACAATACGTAGTAGATTATATATAAAAAAAGAACCATGGATTAAACTAATACAGAACAGGTAATATTAAAAAAAGGCATGTGACAGCGAAAAAGCCACAGGTTAAGCTAAATCTAGAGACATACGTAAAATTAAATCTAATAGAAATGGTATGGTGGAAACATCAAAGGAAAGAGAGCCCATCAAGGGTAAACCAAATTATTTCGGAGGAAACAAAGCCTTAAATCCATAGCTAATGTACACGTCGCAAGGGTAAATTAATTTACTAAGGAAACAGAGTCTTGGATCCATCAATGTACATAAGCCAAAAATTTCAGGTTGAATCCATATACAACGAGTTATACCCAAAAGGGGAAAAACCCTAAACGAACAAAGAACACAATACACAGCAAGTTATGTCTAAAAAACCCACAAACAAAAGTAATACGCACTCGAGATTAAACCCAAATACAGAGCTATGAGAAGTCATTCGAAAAGCCAGTGATGCTTGAATTATTAGCTGGGGATAAATTGGTGAATTCTTCATAGGGATAAATTGGTGAAGCAATGACGGAAAAAATAAATCTTGTAGAAATTATTTATTGAGGAGGATGCTTGAAGAAATGAAGGAAAAATTAAATGTAATAGAAATGATTGAGGAGGAAGCATAGGCTTAAATTAAATAAAAATGGCTAAAGAACCTTGTTTAAACTAATCAAAAGGAGAGATAGATGCAGGTCCATCTCTATATATCTAGAGTTGGGATTAGATTTCACATCTTCAGCTAGGCAATTGGGATCACCAATGTAGGTTTTGAACAGCAGCAATGTCAACCACCTCTTCCATTCATTTCCCTGCAATGTCAGCTCTTCATTCATTCCAATAGTTTACAATGCACTAAACAAAAGTACAAGGTTATGAAATGGAATTAGTTCTTGCACCAGAGCAGAGATGAACATAATAAACAGTGAATGAAATTAAATAGAATTGAATTTGATGCATACCGTTTCATTTCTGAGAGATAATTGTTCTCTATCAGCCCAAAGAACTACTAAACAACTGCCATACCCTGCCTTACTCTTCTCTTGTCAGCCTCCTCCTCTATCCACAACCATGACTGACTCAAACACAAACTCGACCTAGACATAGACAGATCCAAACCCAAACCGCACAGATAGCCAAACACACAAGCATAACTAGACTAGATATGGACGGAGAAAGAAGAGGAAGATGCTGGAAAAATGATAAAGGCTTATTATATATATTATATGAATTCCCAAACTCCCTCCCTTCAATGGCTACAAGAGTGTTTTACTGCCTCTACCTCCTCTGCAATCGTAGACAAAATCCCAGCTCTCTCTTCGATTCAATTTAGAGTTCATGCTTTTTGTTTTCGTAAATTTCAATTCTAGCGCTTTTCTCTTTTTGGGAAATGGATGGGGTGATGCTTTTGATTTTTCTATATTTCTATTATTGTGCTTTCTTTCTATTTTTGTAAAGGATGCCATGTAAATTCTTTTGTTGCGAGCTTCATCCTTTTATGTCCATGTTGATGCTTTTGTTGCCAGGTTCATGCTTTTTCCATCGGATTCATGCTTTTTCCATCCTGTTGCTTTTGTTATATTTTTTCCCTTTCAATTAATGTTTTTACAAAGGGAAATCTCAAATGCACATGTTGGCAATAGGGCTTCAATTCATGTTTTGTTTTTATTTATTTATTTTTTTTACTCATTTTATATGGTTTGGATTTTCATTTTACAATTCAATGATTTAATTTTCATATTAAAATTATAATTATTAGGATTGGATTTTGAGTTTACAATTTAGTGTCGATTTAATTTTTATTTTAACATTTTATATATTTTTTCAGATGTTTGAAGTAGGGTGTTCAAAGGCTTAAAGATTGGAGAGTTTGACAAATATATTAGGTTATTTATTTTTAATTTTATTTAATAGTTGATATTTGAGATTTATTGGCTATTAATATTATTTTTATTTTAAATTTCAAAGCAATATGTATGTAAAATTTGCAAATCGGTTTTTATTAAGTTTTAAAAAGGGAAAGCGAAGTTGTGTGTGTGTCAATCTTTAAAATGAGGGGCATTCTCTTCGATCTTGATATGAATATAGGAATTAGTGTAGCCATATAAAGGAAATGATAGTAAACTCGAACATCAAAACCCTCCACCTCATGATATATGTCACATAGCCAAGACAAATAAAAAGATCATGAACATCTCAAAACTCATAAATCATTTTCTCAAAGTATGCATTTCACCATGAACATTACATGTGCTTAAATAAGTTAAAATCATATTGAATTAACCTGATTGCATGTTCCTATTTAGTATTCATGTAAACTATTCCGGTACTCGATGTTGCTTGTAGACGTTGATGTTAAGGAAATGAGCTCAGTTAGTTATAGGAAGAACACTGGTTTAGGTATATGTATTATCGAAATGAGCTTAGTTGGTTATATGAAGAATGTTAGTTTAGGTATATGTATTATCGATCCGGTTTCGATAATCATAAGAAAATAAGCTCAGTTGGTTATAGGAACAATGTTAGTTTAGGTATATATTAACGATCTGGTTTTGGTAATTGCATTCCTCTTGTACGCATGACCATGTGTTGGATGGTGGTGAAGGTGTCTTTTTTGTTACAATTTTCCTCATTTTTGGGGGATTCATTTATTCACAATGCTACTTGGAGTATCTAATTTTGAATTAAAATGAAGAAATAAGCTATGTTATCAGCTCCAAGCAACATATTTCAACAATTAATTATTTCCCTTATAATTTATGAAATGTCATGGTAACAAATATCCTTCCATACAATTATGTTAGGTTGACAGTCTGCAAGGTTGAGAAATGCTATTAGGTTGATACTCTGTAAGATCAAGTCATGATAGATTACAAATAATTTCAAAACTTCTACTATGTAGATTAAGTACAATGTTTGGTATTTTCACACAATTTGCTACATATTGTTACAAGTTCAACTTTTATCTTTCATCAGTGATTACGTGTAACAAAAGATTTTGTGCTATGACTACTTATTCCCCTTACATGGCATAACCCCAAAGCATTCTTGTACTTACAAGGTATGGTAACCATACATATCCTTTTGTGTTGTCTTCACACTTAGTTGTTACAATCTTTAGATGCATCCTTTTTTTCTTCTTTTTGAAGGTTATTTTTTATTATTTAGTGGTTTTCGATAGTAGTCTATACTCTTTTCCAAAAACAAGAACAAAATATGTTTTTCTCTGAAAAATAGAAGAACTGATTACATGCTTAGCCCTTCGGATGGGAAATCCAAGACTAACCGAAAAACCCACCTTAGTATGTCTTATCTTATGGTACTTATTTTAATTTCTAGTTGTTTGAAATAGCGAACAAACTAATAAAAAACCCCACCTTAGTATGTCTTATCATATGGTACTGATTTTGATTTTTAGTTGTTTCAAATAGCCCAAAGAGTAGGAATTTTCAGTAAAATATCCTTAACTTGGTTTTCATGAAAATTTTCCAATACTAGAAATAGTTACATATTTAGCGCCTTGGCTATGCATGATGGAAAATTCAAAAGTAAGAAAAACATAAATCTGGTATGCCTTACCCGATGGTACCAATTTTTATTCTCATTGTGTTTGAAACAACCCTAAGGAGTACTAGTTCTTAGTAAAATATCTTTGAGTTAGTTTCCATGAACTTAATATCTTTTGGAACTTTGTAGATTGTCACACCCTTTTTCTGGATTTTCCTTCAACCCTGCTATTGAAATGAAGCTTATTTGCAGTTCTATGGATAGAGAAGGAGAAGACATCTCTTACTTTCCTAAACAACTTTATTGCGACTTTTATTTGACTATATCACACCATTTTTTTTTAGGTTACGTTTTTTGTGTATCATTAGTTGTGAAAGAGTAGATATTTGTGAAGACATTTTCTAGAAAGATTTAGTGAATTAATTCACTGGAAATACTATAACTCTAATTTTATATAGTTCTAGCATTATTGACGATGCGAGAGTGAGGATTCAACAAGAAAATTTGTTAGAAAGCAATTGGAGGATGAATGGGCCTTAATTGATTAAATATACAAAATCATTTTATGCCTTATTTTCTACCTCATCTTAGAGGTTGGATACAATGATTTATGGAGATTTGGAGTAGCAAAACCATTATTTTTAGTTGGAGAGCTCACACACCATTTATAATGTCAGGGAAAATATTTGACAGGAGGGCATACATCTTTCTTAGTGATGTTTAATATTTTGAGCAAGAAAGTAGAGGATGGTTGTTGCTTAGGTTATTATAACATCTAAAATGAATCAACTCTTCACTTGGTTTTGTGTATGAGAGATAAAACCCATATCATGGTCAAACTACAAGTAGGGAGAGAATTACTCTTGAGGTTGAGAGGTTAGATACCATTAAAAAGGTTGACTGCTTGTCTTGGTTGTTATATTGTTATGTTGTCAGCGATTTAATTTTAGTCTTCCAGTTGAGCAGGTTAGTCAGTGTGGCCATCTTGGGTCCAATCGCAATAGGCACCGTTATTTATATAGAGCCTATTCTTAGTTATGACATGTGACAAGAACCTTAAAATATTAGAACCTTCCATTGCATGGTTATGAAATCATTCTGCCTTGTTTTGCATTCCCACATTAACAATTGAAAACATCAAATCACTGTCAATCTAACCTTCATTGTGTAGTTTTTTTACTGTCATTTTAGGAATATCGATGACAGGTGGGCCGATGTTTGGTGCAAGTTTGATTCCCACCAACCACACAGTTACTGCACGAACGACTATGTGTTTGGCTTAGCACTAACCAAATCCTTTGGAAAATGTAGCTTATCTGTTGTCACATGAATATGACTACCGATTGTTGTATAATAGGTGTGTTGTTAACTGTTTTTAGTTTCTGGTGTATTTTGGGGCTATTGTTGGTGTGTTGGATGGTGACAAAACTATGCGGATTCCACTCCCCCCAGCCTCATGTGATGATACATTTGGCGGTCAACTGAAACAATGGATGTAATCATTGGTTAGGTCCCTTGTTGGTGGTACGCCAAAAAAAATTGGACTGCTCAATCACAACGTAATTTGTCATTTCATGGGTGCCACGTGACACAGGTTAATTATGTGACATCACCCCCTAGCATAGGTTCACAAAGCATTGTCACCTACACATGTCATTGCCTGCGCGTTATAGATTTTAACCCTGTATAGAAATTACATGCATACAAATTCTAAAACACAAAAAACAAACAATGTGAGAGCATAACACATAAAACAAATATAAATAGAGATTTTCCCTTGGATCCCAAAACCGGGACTACCAGCTTGATTTCTCATTATGTTCCTTTCAATGTTACAATACATATTTATACATGCCGAACCATCCAATACCATAGACCGAAAACCATCGCGTCCAAAACCATGTGGGAAAATCATGCACAAAACCATAGGTAGGTCCACCCAACAACAACACCTTTACCAGCAACACCTTTTTGTCTTATATCATATCCCTCACAAAGTGATACAGAACATCAATGTTCTTTGTCTTTGAATGATATGCAGGGTTATTTGGCAAGAAAATTGCACTTTGGTTGTCACAGTCTATCCTTGTAACTCCCTGTACTAACCCCATCTTTGAACACAGTCTTTGTAGCAAAACTGCTTCCTTGCTTGCATGAGTGGCTATCATGTATTTTTCCTTTGTAGTTGATAATGCCACTATAGATTGTTTCTTACTCATCCCACTGACTGCACCTCTAAAAATGATTTCTTTTTGTATGAGATGGACCTATGTTACACGTATCTTACCCTAGCCTAGCCTATCCTAGTCTACTTTCACTTAACTAAAACTATTCTAGTGTAGCCTAGGCAAGTCTAGCCTACACTATCCTATCTTAGTTTACTCTAGCCTAGCCTATTCAACCATAGCCTAACATAATCTAGCATAATTGGGCCTAGCCTACTCTCACATGACTTAGCACACTCTAGCCTATCCTAGCCTAGACAAGCCTAGATTGCACTAGCTTGGCCTACCCTAATCTATCCTAGCCTCACCTATCCTATCATCACCTATCCTAGCCTCACATATCCTCGGTTATCATGGCCTACTTTACTCTAGACTAGCCTATTGTAACCTATTGTATCCTAGCTTACCTTAGCCTACCCTACAATACACTAGCCCTAGCATAGCCTAATTTATCCTAGCCTAGCCTAGCCTACTCTATCCTACCCTAGCCTACAATAGCCTAGTCTAGCCTAGCCTAGCTTAAACTAGCCTAGTCTAGCCTAGCCTAGAGTACACTACTCTGTTCTAGCCTAGGGTAGCCTACACTAGCCTAGTCTAGCATAACCTATCCTACTCTTGTGTGGCTAGCCTACACTAGCTTAGTCTAGTCTAACCTAGCTAGATTACATTAGCATAGCCTAACCTACTTTCCTCTAGCCTATGTAGCCTAGCCTTGCCTAGCATTTCCTAAGGTAACCTTGGCTAGCCTAGCCTAGCTTAGCCTACTCTAACGTAGACCATTGTTAGCATATATTTGTGTAGCCTAACGTACCCTACCCTAGTTTAATCTATCCTAGTCTAGCCTACACTAGCCTAGTCTAGCTTAGCCTAACTTACCCTACCCTATTCTAGCCTAGGCTAACCTAACTTTGCCTACTCTTGCCTAGCTAGCCTACACTAGTTTAGTCTAGTCTAGCCTAGCTAGCCTACACTAGCTTAGTGTAGTCTAGCCTAGCTAGTTACTTTGGCATAGCCTAACCTACTTTACTCTAGCCTCCCTAGCCTAGCCTTGCATAGCCTAGGATAGTCTACTCTAGCCTATACCCTTTTTACCATATATTTTGTCTATCCTAACCTACTCTAGCCTGGATTTCTATAGCCTAACCTAGTGTAGCCTTTCCTAGCGTAACCTAGCCTGCTTTAGCATAAGATATCCCACTCCAACATGGCATAGCCCTGCCTAGGATAGGCTACACTAGTTTAGATTACTCTAGCCTAGCCTACTATAGCCTAGCCTAGTCTAGCCTACTGTAGCCTAGCCTAGTCTAGCCTAACCTATTCTAGCCTAGGCTAGCCTAGCTTTTCCTAGTCTACTAGGGCCTAACCTATCCTACTCTATCTTGATGTAATCTAGACTAGCCTAGCCTATCCTATCCTACTGTAGCATATCCTAGCATACTATAGTCTACTCTAGCCTAGGCTAACCCACTCTAGCCTATCCTACACTACGATAACCTAAAGGAGCCTACTTTACTCTAACCTACAGTACTCTAGCCTAGCCTAGCCTCGGCTAGCCTACTATATCCCAACATACCTTAGTATAACCTAGTCTATCCTACTCTACTCTAACTTACCCTACTCAATATGTTCTTACTTGTCCTAGCCTATCCTATCCTATAGTAGCCTACTTTAGCCTAGCCTAGTCTAACCCACATTATCCTATTCTATCGTAGACTAGCCTAAACAACATGATCCTATTTTAGCTTAGCCTTCCATACCTTTCCCTAGCCCAACCCAATGCAGCTTAGCCCATCTCCACCAAGCCTAACATATCCTGACTTAGCCTAGTCTAGCCTACTCTCACCGAGACTAGCGTAGCTTAACCTACTCTACCCTATCCTAGCCTATCCTAACCTAACCTACTCTAGCATAACATAACCTACTCTAGAATATCCTAACCTAGCCTAACCTAACTTATTCTAGCCTAGCTCAGCCTAGACTAGCCTAGCCTATCTTGGCCTAGCCTACTATATCCTGGAATTACCAAGCGTATCCTAGTCTATCCTAGCATAGTCTAGCCTAGCCTAGCCTACTCTATCCTACTCTTCCCTAAACTAGCCTACCCAATTCCAACCTACTCTAGCCTAGCTTAACCCAATCCAGCCTAGCGTGTTCTAACCTAACCTGACCTATCCTAGCCTAGCTTATCCTACTCTAGCCTACTAGCCTAAACTAACCTAGCCAGGTGTAATCAGCCTTCCCATTCTATGCTAGACTAGCATACTTTATCCAAGCCTAGCCTAGACTAGCCTAGCTTAGGCTAGCTGACTTTAGCATAGCCTAGGGTAGCCTAGCCTATGTTAGCCTAGCCTACATTATCCTATCCTAGCCTACCCTACTCAAGAATAATTTTTCCTTTCCTAGCCTTCTCTAACGCAGGCCAACCTACTTTAGCATAAGCTAGCCTACCCTACCCTATTGGAGCCTAGCCTACTCTAGCATAGCCTAACCTAGCCTCTCCTATCCTACTGTAATCTACATTAGCGTAGCCTATCATATTATAACCTAACTATCCTAGCCTAACCTACGCTACTCCATCCTACTTTAGCCTAGCCTAAACTATCATAGCCAACTATATCCTACTCTTGCCTAGCCTAGCCTACATTAGCCTACCCTTTCCTAGCATAGCTAAGCCTACACTGTCATAGCCTAGATATGCCTAGTCTAGCCTAGCCTACTCTTCCTTAGCCTCTACTAGTCTAGCCTATTGAGTCCTATGGTAATCTAGCCTAACATACTCTATCCTAGCCTAGCTTAGCCCATGATGGCATAGCCCAGCGTAGCCTTATATAGCCTAGACTATTCTAGCCTAGCCTACCCTAGCCTAGCCTAGCCTACTCTAGCCTAGCCTATCTTAGCCTACTCTTACCTAGCCTAGCCTATCTTAGCCTACTCTTGCCTAGCCTAGGCTACCTACTCTAGCATATCCTAGCCTAGGCTACTCTAGGCTACCTACTCTAGCATATCCTAGCCTAGGCTACTCTAGGCTGCCTACTCTAGCATATCCTAGCCTAGCCTAGCCTACTATAGGTTACCCTAGGCTACCCTACTCTATCCTAGCCTAGCCAAGCCTACTCTAGCCTAACCTAACTTAGCCTACTCTAGCCTATCTTATCTTATCTTATCTTAGCCTAGCTTATCTTATCTTATCCTAGCCTAACCTAACTTAGCCTACTCTAGCCTAGCTTATCTTAACCTAGCATAGCCTAACCTACTCTAGCCTTCTCTAGCCTAGCCTACTCTACTCCAGCCTACTTTATCCTACTCTACCTTAGCCTAGTCTAGAATATCCTATCCTAACATTTTCTAACCTACTCTAGCTTCTCCTAGCCTAGCCTTTCCTACTCTATCCCATTATAGCCTTGGTTAGCCTACTCTATCCTAGCTTACTCTAACCTATACTATTCTAGCATAACCTACCTTAGCATAGCCTAGTATATCGCAACATACCATAGCCTAGCCT
>APFE031462676.1:0-76341 GCA_000404065.3 Pinus taeda
TTTTTATTTTTAGGAGGTTTTTAGGTTTAAAAACCCGTGCGCGGGGGCCTGCAGGTTCACCACAGGGGACCTGCGTACCCCGACTTTTTTGAAATGGGCAAAAAGTTGGGGGTACGCACCTGCCGTAAAGGCAAGGTGCGGACCCCACGCACTGTCCCTAACAAGGGGGTGCGTACCCCGCGCATAGGTGTACAAAAACCGAACTAACTCAAAAAATACCCAATGAAATCAATTTTGCATATTCTAATTCGCCTTTTTTACTTGATTGTAGGATATACATCATGCTTGATTGGCGAGAACGGGAGCACGAGGATGTGGACCTTTCCGCGATGAATCATCAACCTTCGATCGATGCATTGAAGGCATGTGGCTTGTACAAGTTCTGGGCCATACCTGGCATGAGGGCCCAGGTGGACTTTTTGCAGTGGCTGGTTGATAGATGGAGTATACAGGACCGGTGCTTCTTTATTGGTGGGAACCAGCTTGAAATCGAGCCAGCAGATATATACTTTTTGATTGGTTTGCCTAGGATAGGTGAACATTTGACTCTATTCGGGGCCAGGGCAGGTGGCCAGTCTGTCGAGAGCCTCCGGCTAGAGTACTGCAACGTCCAAAACCGAGACAAGGGGATAGATATCAAAACCATATCCCATCCTAAACTCATGGTTATTGGGTTTACAGTTACCAGACTTTGTGGTAGCGTAGTGCTACACATAGCCACCAGATCCCAGATGCAGATGGCAATCGATTGCTTTCGAGGCACCATTTTCAACTGGTGTGATGCTGTGTTGGCCAATGTGAAAGGCCAACTGACCAGGGCCAAAAACGGACACCTAAAGACTTTTGGATATGGTGCTATAGTTGTGAGTTTTGGTCTAGAGAGGGTTCTGATGTTGATCCCGTAGCACCTCACTATTGGAGTTGGGCTTCCTCGAGAGCCCAAACTGATGCGACGGGTTGCAGTTATGGCCTGTCATCCTGATGAGGGGACCGAGGTCGTTCGGTCCAAACCTGAGTATTTCCAATGGTTGGAGAACCAATTTTTTTCTATATAGGACTTTCCTTATGCTGGGGTTGATTTTCATGGGGACCTAGACATGGCTTTTCCGCCAGGAGAGTAATGGGATGACTCAGGTAAAATCATTTTCAACAATTTTCCTAAAAAAAAAAAATTGTTTTTATATCGTCCCAAAACTGATAATAAAAGTTTCAAATGCAGATGTGGGCCCACGGCGACCAACCAATCTCTGGCCTTATGAGAGGAAACAACCAGTTGCACTGGCTCCAGCCCCACAAGACGAATCAGCGGAGACTTTGGTCGAGTTGGAGATCCATCTAGAGCGCCTGACAGGGGACCTTCCAGAGACCAGCATAGATGACATCCCTCGTCGACTTTAGCACTATGTGATTGGGGTCCCAGGACCTTTTAGGAGGTTCCTTTGTAAGGTGGCCCGTGCAGTGCTTTCGTATCGAGATCATCACCAGTGATGGGATGATCACCTATTGTAGTCATATATGACTTTTTTGCTTTTTGTACTTATCATTTTTGCCAATCATAAGGTTTTTTTCAACCTATGATCGAGGACGATGTATATTTTGACACACTCCTATATTATATGATATCACTATTACCAGTTTATCTTGTTAAACATGTTATGGAATGTTTTTTAAATTTACTTGTATGATTATTGCACATGTCTATTTAACATTTGAGAAGCAATTGCATCTGCTAAGTTATTTAAAGATCTTGGAATATGCTGATACTCAATATAGTTAAATTCACGTTCCAAGAGATGCACTCTCAAAAATAATCTCAATAATATTGGATTTCTAATGGCGTATACTCTATTAAGCTGTAATACAATGAGTTCAGAATCTAAAGTCACTATCAAACTCTCAATCCGAAATGAAATAGATTCAGATAATAACTCAATCACTCCACTATACTCTGGAATGTTGTTTGTTGTTTGACCGAGGCTTACCCCATGCATAGATACCAACTCATCAGAGGGCGAATAGATAACCTAAGCTGCAGAATAAATATTTCGTGTACTACGACAAGCACCATCAGTGAAACCAATGTATGTTTGGAGAGGCGTCGACATCTGCGACATCAAGATTAAAACCAAGATAAGCCGGAATAATGACAAAAAACTCTCTCTAAGCTAAGCACACTTTTTAATCTAAAACACACGAGCTAGAAGGAAAACTAACCTAACTAGAAAAATCTCCACACTCATTTTAAGCATAATACTTCTTCAGGTAAAGACCATTTCTGGGTTTACCTAAAGAGACCCCATCAAAGTCTACCAATTCATAGGCCCCTTTTGCTAGCTTTCACTTGACAACATAGGGACCATGCCACATAGGCACAAATTTTCCAGCGCCTAATTTATCATTTTCCTGATCGTACAATAAGACTAGATCTCCTTCCGAAAAATTCCATGGGGTCACATTTCGATCATACTGAGCTTTAATACGTTTTGCATGAGATTCGATTACTAATGCAACATCACGTCAATTCTCATCTAGCTGAGCCAAGTATAACAAATTTCTTTCCTCTTCGGAAGTGGCTGGAAGTAACTCGATGGCCATTCGCAATGATGGGATTTCGTACTCAATAGGTAACACAACTTCCAAACCAAAAATTAGTTGGAAAGGAGTGAAACCTGTCGATGTTTTTACTGAGGTTCGATACACCCAAAGCGCTGAAAATAACATGTTGTGCCAATTCAACCGATGAATCCCAATGATTCGTCAGATCATGATGACTAGAACTTTGTTGATGGCTTCAACCAGGCCATTAGATTATGGATAATAAGGAATTGAACTGTCGTGATGCAAGCCAAGTTGGCTCATAATGTTTCGAAAATGACAGCCATGATCAGTGATAGTCGCTTGTGGAACACCAAACCTAGCAATTATATGATTGAATATGAAAATCGCAGTTGTTTTGCCGTCTACCTCAAATGTAGGCATCGCCTCGGCCCACTTGGTAAAATAATCTACCACAAGGATAATATACGCATGCCCCCCGGCCAAGTGATGGTTACATGTAATAAAATCGATACCCCATTTGGAAAAAAGACCAACGAAAATTATAAGGTGAAGAGGAGCAAGTGGAGCGCGCATCTTTCGATCAAAAATTTGGCAGTTGTGGCATTTTCAGACCGCAGTAATACAATCTTTAAACATAGACGGCTAGAAGTAGCCAACGTGAAATATCTTCTGGGCTGTGGCATACCCAGACATATGACCGCCACATGCTCCAGAGTGACAGTCATTTAGGACCCTTTCAGCTTCCTCATGAGTCAAACAACGTCGAAAAACAGAGTTTGCCCCATGAGGATAAAGAGTATCTCCAATATTTTTGAATTGTTGGGACTGGAATCGTACTTTTTGACGTTCCGATCATGAAATATCTTGCCGAAAGGATTGGGTTTAGAGATAAACGATGATAACCCCGTACCACAGATCTAAAGTGCTAATTAGAAACAAGGATTCATCCGCAATGGGCTCCTCTGCCACAGTTTCCGTGTCAGCACGCAGGAAGTCACACATTAATTCCACAAAAACTAAAGATTTCTTTGACTTAGGCTTTTCAAACTCCAAGTCAAACTCTTGCAGGATGACAATCCATTTGGAGTACTTGCCTCCCAGCAATTGCTTGGTCAAAATATAGATCATAGGGTTGCAATCAGAAATAACGGTAGTCTTACGTAGTAAAATGTAATGACGAAAACGTTGGACAGCTTGAACAGCTGCCAATGCCAATTTCTCCACATGTGAGTATTTTAGCTCAGTTGAATTTAACGTTCGACTAAGGTAATATATCACATGTTCAGTACCAAATTCATCTTCCTGAACTAACACCATTTCGATGGTGGAATGGGAGGCGGCGAGATACAAGAAGTAATCTTGGTTGTAGTTAGGAGGATGTAACAATGGTGCATGGATCAATGTGTGTTTTAGTGCATCAAAAGATTTCTCAGCTATCTCGTCCCAAAAGAATGAAGTGTTCTGCTTCAAAAACTGGGTAAAACCCTTTGTGATCTTGGCGTAGTTAGGGATGAATCGACGTAAAACGTTTGCTATCCCTTGCAAACTTTGGAGTTGGTGAAGACTCGAAGGAGGAGGCAATTTGATAATGGCTTCAACCTTCAAGGGATTGACGTGAATTCTGGCTTTCGAAACAACAAACCCCAGTAATCGACCCATTTCAATACAGAAAACACACTTGTGGGGGTTCAACCTAATCTGATAATGCCTACACCTCATAAATATTGCTCTTAAATGGACAAGATGATCAGCTCGATGTAATGAATGAGTAGGCAAGTCATTGAGATAGGGTTGCACAATGTGCTTGATATCATGAAAAGCATAAGACACGGCCCGTTGAAAAGTTGCCCCGACATTCTTGAGCCCAAAAGGTAATTTGCAATAAGAAAATGTCCCCCATGGACAAATGAATGACGTTTTTGGTTGATCAGCAAGTAGAATATTGATTTGATTGTATCCAAAAAAACCATCCATGAAGGAGAAAATTTCACTGCCAGCACAATCATTAATGATTTGATCAATATAGGGAGTGGGGTAATTATCCTTTGGACAAGCTCGATTAATGTCCCTATAGTCGATACTATTCTTATTGTCCCTTGTTTTTTGTTAACAGGAACAATATTCGATACCCAATCTATTAATGGGATCGGATAAATGAAACCTGCTTTGAGTAATTTTTCAACTTCTGCTTTAATCGTAGCAGCTTTTCTTGGGTGAATCTAACACAAACGTTGCTAGATGGGTTTAGCATCTGGGTAAGTTTTGATTTCATGAACTACAATTGCAGGGTCAATTCCCGGCATTTCCTCATATGACCAGGCAAACACGTCACAGAATTCTTGAAATAGGGCCTTATATGTTTGAATTTCATCTTCCGTACAAGAGGCACCTATATGAACATTTTCAATAATTCCAGGCTTAACTGAAATGTCAAGGGGAATAGTTCGAGAAATATTTCCCAAGTTTAACTCGGAATCAGGATGTTTCATTGGATTCTGAGCATCCTTGACATATTCAGTTGTAAAAATTGATGAAAAATCATTTTCAAAACGATCTCCCTCAGGTAAAAACGAAGATCTGTGATGAAGATCTTCCCATGGTAACTCATCGACGCATAGGATTTCATGAATTTGCTCATCATTTTGAACAAGTTCAGAAAATGTTATTGAATCTGAGTTTGATGTCAAAAGTGATTCCTCATGGACCACATTCATTAAGTCGATTTGGGTTGATGTTGTGTCGGTGAATGACTGCATGGTCTGATACGCAAGTTCATTCAGACTCAAAGGCATAAGAGTACCAAATGAGTCTATCTCAGATTCAGAAGGTATGATCCAAGGATCATCATTAACAATGGTATCTGATGAAATCATATGAATGGTTGCAGTAGAAGATGATGTGTTGATAGGAGGAAAAGTAAAAGTGCCCAGTAAACCAGAATCTTTAACTAGTCCTACTCCAACATCCTTATATGGGATTGTCGTTTTAACAACATGCTGAATGCTCTCAATAGAGGCTGGGTCAGATGAAAAGTAAGACAGCTGGTCTAAGGTTACAATATTTCCATTATGAGGGAACTTTATAAGCCTAAAGACAAATGAAACGACAGCTGTCATAGCGTAAGACCAACTACGACCCAAGAGAAGGTTGTAATCTAGAGGGGCATCAACCACCTCCACATCTAGATTAATGGTTTTACCTTCAACCCCTATAGGTAAATCATGTAGAATGCCGAAAGAATGAAACCCACGGCCATCAAAGGCCTTTAGAATCGTCGGGGATTGATTTAGTGAAGGAGAACTAAGCGATCTCCAACACTGTATCGACATAATACACGTGGAAGCTCCCTCATCAATCACAGTTCTATGAACATGTCTTTTTTTGACTATCACGGAATCTGGACAGCCATCTGATGAGGTAAGTGCAGTGCACTATTTTCTAGATTGAATATTATAAGGTTCAGGTCCTGAACATCAACAGCTCCTATAGCCGACAAAAGTAATTTACGTTGTGCTGGACATGATTGCAGCACTTCTAAAGCTGACATTGCTGAAGGTGAAACATCTAAATCCTCAACAATGTTATATTTCTGAGCTACTCTCGCATGTGGATTGAAAGAAGACTTTCGAAGTATACCCTTGGCAGGCAGTTTGATTACTAAGTCTGGATTAGGTTTCTCGATTTGTAGTGGATCAAAATGGGGAGCTAAGGTTGATGGATTAGAATGAGAAGATTTTGCTTCTTTACCATCAACAGGACTTTTACTGCCATAATCTTGCAATCGAGTCGCAATCGTAACATGGGACATCATCAGTATGGGTTCTTCATTAGCACTTGAGGAAGAACCTATCATCTTACTGTCTTGATTTGGAAAAGGATCCTTCAAAACAGCAGGAGTTTGGGAACCTTTGAAAATTTTCGCAACCTCTGCATGATGAGGGCAGTCTCTCGTAAAATGTTCTTCATCAGAAATGAGACAAGGATAACGAGGTTTGCGTTTCCCATCAGTTGATTCCGCATTTTTTTGTTTCTCTTTCGAATTCTTATATGTTTTATTCTTCTTCTTCCCTTTCTTCTTACCACCGGTTTATGATTTAGCTATAGATGACTCTGCAACATGAATATCGGCAGAAAGTTCCGCGGAAGAATCTCCTGTCGGGGAATCTGGCAAGGTTATGATAGGAGAAGAATTATTGGAAGACTTCTTCTTACTTTTTGTATTAACCGTACCAATCATACCATCAGCGGCATGAGACCCTGAAGGAGCTGCAGCGATTTGATTTTGTTTGGGTAGATTGGGGATTTTCTTGTGTAATGTACCTAACTGAGTATAAACTAAGTCAAGGTATCGTGCTTGAGAAATTACTTGCTCCTCAGTAACAACTCTGGCCTTAGCTACATCCTTAGTGATCTTGGGCAGTAAAGATTTTACAAACCATTCAGCTAAGATCTGATCCGAGATAAAAACTTTCAATAAACGCTGTCGACGTCTCCATTCACAAATATGATCTGAAATGTAAGTGGAGGTTGACTGATTTAACAAAGTTAATAATTATGTGCCATTGTCATATCTGACTGGCAATTGAAAATGAGTTAAAAATGAAGTAGCTAACTGACTAAAGTTATAAAAGGTGGCTTGCGGTAACTCAATGTACCACTTGGCCGCAAGACCAATTAGAGTGCGCTGGAAAAGTCATAAACGGATCGAATCATCTGAAATGGAATTAGACGCACATCAGAGGTGATAAGTCATCACATGGTTTGACGGCTCCTCTCCTGGCTTACCTTAAAACTTAGGAATATCACTAGGCAACTTATGCAACATTGGTGGCAAAAACTGAAGATAGTTAATTAGATCGTTCGTAAGGCGTGTCAAGTCAGGCAAGTCCAAAGTTGCGATAAACGGTAACTGACGATTAGTGTCCCTAAAACTCTGGGGATGCAGACCAGCCCTAGGAGGAGGATATCCAGGATAACTAGGAATTGGAATTGCATTTGGGATATTATGTCCTCCTAGAAAACCAGGATTAACCAGCCCATGCTGGGGTTGCTGAGGTTGTTGATATGTATACCCAGGGTATGGTTGATACTGATAGACTGGTTGTTATGTAGCAGGACCGTATTGGTATTGTCCTTGGTACGGTTGTTGAATAAACTGAGGTTGACTGGTGACAACCGTACTGAAACCTGGTTGTCCTACAGGCATCTGAACCGAAGTGTGGACCGTGGGTCCAGACTAAGGTAAAGATGTCTGAGGAGTAGATACAGGGAGAAACCGGAGTTGTTGATACTCCAGAAGAAGGTGGGGTAGATGCAGCAGATGTTGCAGTAGTTGCAGCAGAAGTTTGAGGCGGAGTATGAGGTGTACTAGGCCCAGACTGAGAAACTACAGAAGGTGCAGAAGTTTGAACAGTAGACTGGATAGGTTGTTGGGGTGAGCCAGAAACCAAGGGTTTTCCAGTTTGAGATGACAACTGTGCATTTAGTTGTAAGACCTATTGGGATTGAGATGGATCCCACACTAAATTTGTTTCGAGGTATGGAACCATAATAGGTTGAGAATATTGACCATAACTGGGTTGAGGGTAGGTTTGATAATTCAATGGTACATTTCCAGATCCTTGAACATATGATTGACTAGAAGGTGGGTGGTAACCTTGGGTTGGGTACTAACCTTGGGTTTGATAACCCTGAGGCACGTACTGATACAAGGGTTGACCTAGAGTTACATATTGATACTGGGGTTGACCTTGAGGTACATATTGATACTGAGGTTGACCTTGAGGTACATATTGATACTGAGGTTGACCTTGAGGTACATATTGAGTCTGGGGTTGACCTTGAGGAACGTACTGTCCCGTAGGTATGTACTGTCCTTGAGGTTGCCCCCCAGGCGCAAACTAAGTACCTTGAGGTTGCCCCCCAGGCACAAACTAGGTACCTTGAGGTTGCCCCCCAGGCGGTGACTGGCCACCTTGAGGTTGAGGATTGGGAATAGGACCTGACATCATGAGAATATCTTCTACACTCAACAGTTTAGTACCATTATTTTCAGTTAATAACCCTTGTTCAATAGGTTGAGGAGATGCTCCCAAAAAAGTACCAGAAATGGACTAATACCCAACAGGAACAGAAGGACTGTCGTACAAAAAGGCTTCCGGAGATTGAGAAAACATGGACGACTGTTTTGACATATTTAATGGAGGATAATAACCTCTAGGTGTTGGGTGATAAGAAATACGAGGTGGTGAAAAACTTAGTCCCGGGTTTTCCAAAAAATTACTCAATGAAAGATACCAAGCACTGCTCCTAGGTGGACTATAAAAGATTGATTCATGCTCCCTAAGGTCTATAACAGGTCAATCTTCAAGAATAGGGATGCCTTCTTCTTTTTCCGGAATAGCAAGTTCTTCAATAGCTATTAGTCCAAAAGGAAGATTTTGGGTAATTATTCTTTCTACCCTAAGTGAACTAGAACCACTAGAAGCTAGAGAGGCAAACCCTGATATTGGAGTAGCAGCAATTTCATATTCAGGTTCAGATATTTCAGGTTCTTCACATATATCACTAGTAGATGAAACACTACCAGTAACTTCTGAAAGAGACACAGACTGCGTACTGTAATCTGCTATTAATGCTGAAAAATCAGGCTATGCCACCAAAGAAGACTCTCCTTTTTCAAGCGACCCAACTCTACTGTCTTTAGGAGTTACTAGGGCCCGTAGCCCTTCAGGCTGGCTTGGTGAAAACTCAAGAGGTTGGCCCCGAAGTCTACGGGACTTCCTCGGTAATTCAGCCATGGTTAAAAACTTTTAACTACTTCACACGAAAACAAAGTAAAATCTCAATGAAAACCACCTAAAGCCTCTAAGGAACCAAACAAATTGAATCACATGCCTAAAGAATCTAGGAGATCAAATCACACACAAACAGTAACTTTCCGTACCGAAAACACTAGTTGGTGATGAAATCCAACGTCGCAGAGTTCAATACAAAAATAGCGGTTGGAACAGTTACCTTGACAACTTGCTTAATGAATAGACTAGCACAAGTTTCTCCACTAAACCGTCTCGAGTGAAGAGAAACCCCCAGAAAATCCAAGTGAGTCTAGCTGACGTCTGCTCCAGGTACAGTGGGATCTTCCCACCACCGTCACCTTAGGAAGAATCCTATATAATATGGTCATTATGGTTACCAACAGAAACAAATATACCTGGGGGAACAGTCTACGATCCGATACGCACGCAAGGGCATAGTAGCAAGCTCAATCCCCTTGAAGGCTCCTTGACATAAACCAAGGTTTACCAATAAGTGACCCCAAGCTCCTCAACAATGGTTAATCCGAGGTTTACCGTTTTTAATACATGAATATCTGGCGTCGTTCCCAATGAGGAAGGATTGATTCCCACACTGGTTCAGAGACAATCTCGTGCTTCTCCTTTAAGAGGAGCTTTCCTAGAGCATAGATGCAACAATTGGATTTCTCTCCTACTGCAAGATACAGCTACTTGTTTGATTTACTATCTTGGAGAGTTAAGTACTCCCTACTCCAAGACACTAGCCTAAGCTATGTTGGTGTAATAGAGCCCTAGAAATAAAAATATTTACTAGATTGATTTTACTTTAAGCGTTATTTTTATTGGCTTTTTATTAAGTTAGAGGTGCGGAGATGAAACTCGTGTGTGAGGCTGACTCAAAATGACTAAAAAGATGCACTTAAGATGATTAACAATCTTTTTCTTCAATGACTTTAGTAGAAAGAGTTAGGATTGCATGCGTTAACACAATCTTTCTTAACAAACAAATTAAAGAAGAGTTTTTGTTCCAATGCACTCAAAATGAGACAACTAGTTATTTTCACAAAAATTTCCCTTTTCTTTCAAATGCTCAAATGCTACCAAAACAAACTTTTTTCAAAAGAGATTTTTGTATTTTTATAAAAACGCTAGAAACTATAATTGAAGCAAATCTTGAGAAAACTATGAATAAAGCAAATCTTAAGATCTACAAACTATAAAAGAACTACTTGAAGTAAAATCTTACAAGATGTTTTTTTTTAAGGATGTTTTACTTGGCGATAAGCAAACCAAGGACTAACTTGTCCAGAATCACAAATCAGTCAAAAAACAAGTAATTCTGTTCTCTTTTGTAAAAATGAAATCCAAACTTTTAACACAAGCTTTTTCGAAGTTTCGCAAAGAGAAAACACAAGATGGATTCCTCAACAAAGGTAGATTTTGCAAATGGTTAGACTCATAAGAAGGCCAATAAAAACCAAGGTGATCTAAGGCTTCTACGCTTCTAAGCTCTGAGCTACTACACGACCAAAATGAAAATCAAGACCGGCAACCAAAACTTCTAGGAATTTCACCTAAAGCCCTAACACCAACGGAATTAAACCAAGGAAAGCTTTTAACAAGTCACATGCAGGTCTGGGCAGAGGATAACAACATCCAAAAAAAAATTAAACTAATTGAAAGAGTAAAATTTAAGTTTTTCAAAATTTTAGCAGGGTCCGCAGGTTCAGAGTTTACACAGGTACGTGCATGCTCTTTGTGCAAAGTAAACATGTGTATAAGTATGCACTGTGATACAAGGATAGGGTGCGGGCTTCTCCTAAAGTTATGAAAAGAAAAAACAATCCTAGATCTACTAAATCCACCCAATTCCACACACAACAAGCCAAAAAAAGAAACAAAAACACAAGTTTCTCAGGTCAAAGTAAAAACAAGGAAAACAATCAAGTCCCCAACGGAGTCACTATTTTGTCACACAGAATGAGTCGAGGTTGTGGACAAGATCGACCTTCCTAGTATCTAAAGATATCTAGTGACTAGCAAGCCAATCAAAAACTATCTTTCTCTAAATATGCAATTAAAAACAAAGGCAAACAGGTGTTTTAGGCCTACCTTGGGTCCAATGCAAGTTTGTGGAAGCCTCGCACCCTCGCTCCAAATGAGCTTCCTTGAAGTGTAAGTCTGCAAACACAAACAAGCAAACAAACTAAATAGCACCTGAAAAGCCAATATCCTAAAGCATATTCATCATAATGATCAAGGAGATTATGAAACAAATCACATAAGACAATTTGTTGAGAAAAATGAATTTGATTGTATTAATTCAAATCAAAGAAGAACTTTATAACTTGTGCCTTGATGCTATACAAACTCCTCCCAGGGTCCGACAAGAAGTCGCCTCTACTTTGACAAGTTTCACTCACTTCCCAATGAAACCAAAAGGTATGTGATCTCTCCTCTCAAGTTTAACTAGGAAGTCCCAATTCAATCAGCATTTACCCTAAAAATGTTTAGCTTCTAACCTCTCCAGAAACTGACCCAATGCCTTAATTTATAGTGCAATGGAGGGAAGTTACTAGGTCCTCCTTCAAAGGGATAAAGTGCTCCTTCAAAGGGATAGCTCCTCCTATCAAGGGATTAGCTCCTTCTCTTTTGGGATGCATGAACCACCTTGGAGTGAACAATCCACGTCAAAATTCCTTCTAGAAACATCTATAATTAACCCAAAGTGAGTTTTTTAGAATAAACTTGCGCCTTTTTGAATTTTACAGGGGTACGCACCCACCCCTTTACAGACAGAGTGTGTAGATACGCAGGTAATATGAACAAAGGGTGCGGACCCGCAGGCAAAAGTGAGAGAAAGTGCGGAACTAGAGTTTTATTGATTTTTAATTAATTTCTCTCATTTGCAAATCTTGACATGAAGAGCTAAGGTCTGAGACTTGCTTAGGAGGCTAGTATAAGTGATGATAGACCCATACTAACTGCAAATAGTCATGGTGACGATATTTTTGTGTAACAACTTGGAAAATGATTAGCTTTCCTCGGGCTGCTAAATATTTATTAACCTATCAATTCATTTTTTTTTGTATTTAAAACACAATCCTTTCACACACTTAGCACTCTTATTCACACATTACAAACTTGAAATGGATACAACATAGATTTGTGCTTTCTATCAGGTGAAATGTGATTGTGATTGTCACAATATCACATTTCGCAAATCGTTAATAGGCATTGTGGTGGCATAGCTTAATTACTTGCTAAGTTTTCGAAGTGCGGTTTGCAAAATGACAAGGTGCTTATAATTAGGATATCACAACGGGAGGTTTGATCGTGCATCACAAATTTTTAAAGGTGTTTTATGATAATCACATGGAAAAGTGTGGTTTGGGATTTGTGATAAGTATCTCGGATGTCATCCTTGGGTTGTTCTCCAAGATTTTCCAAGGAAATTTCTTAGAGGTAGGTTTTATTAGCCTAAGACTAAATTTTTTTAAAAAGGGTCCCCATTTGTATCTCTAACCTATCTTTTGTTATTGATAAATGGGCGGGGGGGGTTGTTACATAGTACAATAAAACATAAACTTAATGTTTAACATTTAGCATTTGTAATCTAATGTCGGTGTTATTTAAAAATGAATCTAATTATTATTATGTATAAACATAATATAAATTTAAAATATAAAGAGGTTTATGAACACTCGAAAAAGAGGTATGGTAAATAAATAAAAATATAAATAAACCAGAGGTATGGTAAATAAATAAAACTTTTCCTTTTTATATTTACTCTAGAGATATGGTAAATAAACAAAAATGTAAATAAGCTAGAGTTATGTTAACTAAATAAAACTTATTTTTATATTTACTCCATAAACCACTTTATATTTAGGAAAACTTAAAAGAGAGGTTTCATTTAGGTGAAGCTATGCGCCAAATACCATGGGACAAATAATTATTAATATCATGGGAAAAATAAATAGAGGTATGGTAAATAAATAAAATCTCTTTTTATATTTACTCCATAAACCTCTTTATACTTACTAACACTCAAAAAACAAGTTTATTTAGGTGAAGCCTATGGGCCAAATACCATGGGCCAAATTATTATTACCCTTATATTAATATTAATATCATTAATTCATATTAATAAATTATAATATTAGTATTATTAAATTTAATAACTTTGTACTAATAAAAAATTAAATTTGTTATTTTATAATATATATTAATATATCGTGATATATATTAACTCTAGATATATATGGGAGGGAAGAACATAGACATAGGGTGGTAGAGGTGGAGAGATAGGGGAGTGACAAGGAACTCATGGAGATAAGCTGAAGGAGAGGGGAGAGGAGGAATGAAGAGAGAGAGGGAGAGGAGTGAGAGAGGTAGAGAAGGGTGAGAGAGGGAGATGAGTGAGAGAGGTAGAGAAGGGTAAGAGAGGGAGAGGGAGACAAAAAGAAGGATGGGGGAGAGAGAGAAGGAGATAGGGAGTGGGAGAGTTAGAGAGAGAGAGAGAGAGAGAGAGAGAGAGAGAGAGAGAGAGAGAGATATGGGGGTATAGAGAGGAAGGTAGGCTTTAAAGGGAGAAAGAGGACATGTGAGAGGGTAGGAGAGATGGAGTTGTATTGGGAGAGAGAGAGGGATTAAGAAATACATAGAGAGTGAGAAGTTGAGAAAGAGGGAGTGATAAGGGATAGATGGAGAGAGATAGTGTATGTTTAGGGGTGAGATAAGGAGACAAAGAAGTAGAGATAAATAGAAGGGGGGATAGAATGAGATAGAAGGAGAGGGCGAGGGATATATTAAAATATTTGGAGAGAGAGTGATGGGGGAAGAGAGATGATTAGAGAGAGAGAGAGAGAGAGAGCAGGGGAGGAGGGAAGAGAGAGGGAGATCAGAGATAAAAGGAGAGAGAGGAATAATGAAACAAGACTTGAGAGAGAGGAGGAGAGTGATGGGGGAAGAGAGAGGATTGGAGGAAAGATAGAGAGAGTGATGAGGGAAGGGAGAGGGAAGTAGGATAGAAAGGGAGAGAGAGGAAGAATGGGAGACAACACTTGAGAGAGAGGAGCAGAGTAATGGTCCAAGAAAGAGGATTGGAGTGCAGAGAGACAAATAGAGAGAGGGAAAGAGTAATTGGGGAAGAGAGAGGAAGGTAGGAGATAAAGGCTAAGAGAGGAAGTAAAATATAGGAGACATGAGAGAGAGGAGCAGAGAGGGAGGGAGAGAGGAGGTGAGAGGGAGAGATAAGGAGATGGAGTTGGAGGGGGAGAGAGGGAGGGAAGAAGAAATACATAGAAAGTGAGAAGTAGAGAGAGAGAGGGAGTAACAAGGGAGATATGGAGAGACAGTGTGTATGTTTGGGGTAATATAAAGATATAAAGAAGGAGAGATGGAGAGAATGGGGGAGAGAAGCAGAGAGGATAGAGGGATGGATATAGTAGCAGAGTTGGAGGAAGAGAGAGAGAGAGAGAGAGAGAGAGAGAGGTGGTAGATGAAGGGAGAGAGAGGAAGGAAGAGAGAGATGATGTTAGAGAGTGGAGAGAGGGAGGGAAAGAGAGATGGAGTTGGAGGGGGGTTCTATCGTTCTGTGATTTTAAAGATTGGCAAGAAAAAATTCACAAAAGATTCATCAAAATGCTTAGGAGTCTAGGATATGGCCCTCCTAGACTTAGAGAGGTCTCTTTCATATTTTTAGAATTTGACTTTATTTTTAGGGTTCTAATGTGTTAGGATAGATGTAAAAATGAGGGATATTTATTAATTAATTTCTTGGTTGTTTGTTTTTTTGGTTGGGGTATATCGTATATGAATCCTTTCCATTGGGCTATCGAGTCAAAGCCTCAGTGGTAACATCAATTTTCTAGAGCATTTACAAGGAAAGCTAACTGTTTATGCTTGATCAAAAAGGAGAATGAGAAATGAGATGATAGAAAAGTGATATTAGTAATGATTAAAAAACATTTAAGTATTTCTTAATCATACATCAGAAGAAAACATTTAGATTGTAAACACAGATAGAAATAAGGTGCTCCAACAACATGTCTTAATCTATAATTTCTTCTTAGCAATAAGACTTAATGATGTATAAATGAATAAAACAAAGATACATTCAACACAGAAGGGAACAGATCACCAAGTTAAAACATATCAAGTATCTTGTAAATGATCCTTTTTTATTGATGCTCCAGCTCAAGATTACAATACTTGAATGGGAAAAGATAGTTCAAATGAGTTGGGTCCAACCCATAATACTTCCAATGCATGAATTATTTAACTCAAAATGTACAATGATTTGCCTTATACAATGATTTATAGGTAATACACACCCTTTCCTGCAATTGTGCTTATAATTAATAACTATAACCATTCTTATTGTTGTAGGCTCCTTATTTACTTGTAATATTCTCTTCTCTCCATCATCATACAAGCACTCCATATCCTTCTAGTAATAATATACCATAATCCTATGAAGGTACAACCAATCCCCACCCAAAACAATTT
This sequence comes from Pinus taeda, assembly GCA_000404065.3. NCBI lineage: Eukaryota > Viridiplantae > Streptophyta > Pinopsida > Pinales > Pinaceae > Pinus > Pinus taeda. Next base: position 15,870 of record APFE031462676.1, read on the forward strand.
TATATGAACCCAAAGGAAGAACATTTAGATGTGTTGATTTAGGCATACTATTCAACTGAAATGCACAAGCTCTCACCAAATAACAAACCCTTTTCTCAGTCCATGTAGCCAGCTACACCAACCAAGACTCTACATGCACATCTTTACTCAATCCACAGTTATCCATCAGGTGAGGACTAACATAACAATAGTTAGATCTAGGACCAATCAAAATGGAAACAACTTGATCACATAACTTATTTTCCATATTTCTAATGGATTCTTAGGGATCTACCTACTTGTTATCAAATACTACAAAGATTCCAAGAATTCTTTTCCCAACATCCCCAACCATTTGTGTCTCCTTAGTAAAGTAGATATGAGGTATACCACCCTAATACAACAAAAAATCCTTATTGTGATGATCCTTACCACATATCCAATAATATAATGACTCTGCATCACTACCCTTGTTTTGTTTCTCTTTAGGATGAGGTCCATGTCCCTTCTCAGCTACATTAAAATTCTTGTAAGAAGCCACATTTTCCTTCTCTCCTGGATCATCGGGTATTTCCAACTTCAAAGGCCATTTTCCCTAGCCTTTTGATTCCCTTTCCAATTACGCTTACTCTTAGATTTACACTTCAACTCCTCATAATATTACTTTAGCATCCCAATGACTTCCTCCAATGTTTGAGGCTCATAATAATTAGCTTGGTCCTTAAATGCTAATGGCACTCCACTAATGAATATTTAAAAAAGAAGCCTAAGCCCCTTATTGGCCATACAAAATCCTTCGTCAAGGACTCTGCATCATTTTTCAATGAGTTAAGGAGTTTCAAGATTGATTTGGATGACAATCTTGTGAGCTTTGGTGTTGTCTCCCTCTACACTAATATCCCTATCAACGAGGCCATTGAAATCATCAAGTGCATTACGGATCCTGATATGGCTATTTTAGTTTGCATTTGTCTTACTTATACTTTCTTTTCATTCGATGCAGAATTATATGAGAATGCTTGCGGTGTCACCATGGGTTCCCCCTCTCTCCCTATGGTAGCTAATCTATTCACGAAGGATTTTGAATCAAAGGCCTTAGCTTCTTCTTGTCTTCTTCCTAAGATGTGAAAGAGGTTTGTTGATGACGCTTGTGCCATCTGGTCCCATGGTAAGGAAGAGTTGGAACTATTTTTCCTCCATCTTAACAATCAATCTAGTTACATAAAGTTCACCATGGAATTTTAAAGTAATGATAGTCTTCCCTTCCTTGATGTCCTCCTCTCAAGGAACGATGATGGCTATTTTTCTCATCACGTATTTCATAAGAAATCTCATACAAAAAATTATATTCATGTTTATTCTCATCCTTTCCTAACTCAAAAACTTAGTGTTCTCAAAATCTTAGTGATTAGAGCTTTAATAGTTTCTGATGACAACCATAGCAATGAAGAGAAAGAACATCTCCTTAGTGTTTTCTTCGTTAATGGGTATAGTAGAAAACAATGTACTAAGGCTTTCCTCAGGGCTAAAAAATTTCCTAGCTGTAGAAAAGGAACCAAGGATCAATTTTCTGGTGTTCATCTTCCTTTTATCCAAGGGACCACTCACAAGATTGCAAGGATCCTAAGGACGCATAATGTGGCTTCAACCTTTAGGCCTTCAAATACCATTCAAAGCTCCCTTAGATATGTAAAAGATCTAGTGGGCCCCAAGAATATGAAGGGTGTTTACGTTATCCCATGCTCTTGTGGGACTCCCCACATTGGTGAGACCAGTTGCTTGATTAATCAAAGGATTTGTGAGCATGTCATTGTCATGAAGCATGAGAGGACACGTGCCTCTGCTTTGGTAGAGCATGTAGATAAATCTAAGCATCACATCTGCATTAAGGAGGCCCAAGTCATTGCTACGGTTTATCATTTCCATCATCGTAAATTGAGGAAGACCCTAGAAATTAATAAAAAACCCAATAATTTGAATAAAGACGATGGTTGGAATATTAATAGTAGTTGAATCTCTATCTTGTCCTCCTATTTTTTTTTTATTTTTATTTTTTTAGGATTTATTTTGTTTGTATGTTTATCTATGTAGGTATTCGTGTCCTTTTTATAGTATTTGTTGTTCATTTATTCTTCATTAGAGTTTATTTTATTGATCCTTCATGTTTTCTTAAGTATTTTATCATCTTATTGATTCTTAACTCCTAGTATTTTTGTTATTTGTTTAATGGGCTCGAACCCCATATTTTATTGTTGACCCTGTTTTATTTTTGATTACTTTTCTTTGAATATATATATATATTATATATATATATATATATATATATATAATATATATATATATATATAATATAATATATATATATAATAATATATATATAATATATATATATATATATAATAATATATTATATATATATATATATATATTTAGTTTATTTGTTTTATTTTATTTATTTTTTATTTAGATTATTTTTTATTTCATTAATTATTTTTATTTTTAATGATCTTGTGTTGATTAGGGTCTTGGACTCCTTTTTCATAATTTTTTACTTCTCTCCTTATTTTTGAGTTCCACTTTGATTTTTTATTTATTTATTTTTTTAAAAATTAATTTAAATATTATTTTCAAATACTAGCCGCTGTAATATAGTCCTTAATAATATTTACTTTTAATAAATCAATATCATAATTTAAATATTATTGTTCAAATATAGTGGTTACTTGAAATTTTGGTCTCTACATGGCTCTCTATTGAAGCCTTTGCCATCGTATAGCCTCCTTATCGATGGTCTAGCCTCTTCATTTGCAATGCTATAGAGTATGGGGATAGATCTCACATAAATGTGTAAACGTAAATGTAAATGTAAACATTCCACATGTAATGTTTAAAATTTAATATTTTGTATCTAATTTCGGCCCTATTTAGAAGGCAATCTAATTATTATTATTATTTTTTGTAAATCTTGGCATAACCTTTTGTTTTATATTTATAAAAGACAATTTTACACCACATGAATGAGACAGGTGGCCTCAACTTGCCCAGTGGGAAACCAAGTCTATTGGCCACCTATCCTCCTTATAAGCCATCCAAAAATAATATAGTTTTAGGTCATAAAACCAAGCTATATATGTATTTATATCATGATAAGAGTCTAAGATTCTATCTATCATAAGCATACAATAGTAAAAGGTAAATGCTATCTATAAGAAGCCAAAGAACATTCTGGAACTTGACTATTCCTTATGATCTTTTGAGGCTAAGTCCACTAGAGTCAGGTCTTTGACTAAGACTCTTGGTGCTTCCGCTAACTCAATAATACAAGGGATATGCCTTTGAATATGATATAGGCAGACGTCTTGCTTGCAAAATTGGAACTGAATCGTCTGCAAGTCTTTCTTGTAGTTTGGCATGTCTAGGAGGGTCATGGCCATCGGCATTAATGGTTGCTTCATGGCCTTCCCCACAAGGATCTTCATGATCCAATACAAGTATAGAGTTTGCTTAAACTACGTGATTCTACCCCTAGTATGCCCTTGATCCAGGATTACCTCTCGCTAGGTCTTCATTTCCTCTTCATAGTCCACCTCCTCCTTTATCTGGTAATATATTACTAGTGTTGTAGATATGAAATGTTGGGTTGTTGGATTTAAGGAAAAGGAGCTATCACCAATTCTTATTACAAAGAAGCTAATTACAAATTTTGGAATTGCTTATATTTGATTGAATAAAATATTATATTAAAGAATTAATGAAGAAGTGTTAGAAAATGTTCAAATGAGGCAGAATGGAAGGGTTTGCCACTTAAAACAAACATGGAAATACTTGTTTTCGTGGGGAAAGGACAAGTCATAGAAAGAGTGCTAATATAATCTAGGAACTATCCCCTTTCATAATTTAGGTGAGTTATTAGTGTGACATTTTGTAAGCATGTTTAAAGAACTAGAGAAATAAAACATATTTTTAATTCTCATATATCCCTACATTTTCTTTCCTATAATTTAAGTCATTATCATCACAACATTTAGTTCATTGTATAAAGCTTTTAGTGGAAAATTTCTTTCTGGCCTTTATAATTTTTAGGATGGATGGCCTTCAGCAAGTAAGTTATGTGTTTGGGTGTTAACTACCTTGATTGTGATCAAGGCCACTAAAATCCTTGTGTTAAATTATGTTATTGGAATCATTTCTATGATTAAATTCAATCATTGGATGCCTGTATTTAAGTTTAGGAATCACTAAGTTCTTGCCAAGTTCTTGCTAATTAGATGATGAAACACCTTCATGGTAGAATCAATCCCTTGTTTAAGAAATTGGGTTCTTCTAGCTAGGATGATGAACTTCTTATTTATTTCCAATTTCTTACTAATTGGTTGGCAAACCACATTCATAGCGGAATCAATCTATGGGTTAAACCACTAGGTCCTTACAACTAGGTTCGTGAACCACATAGTGCTTGCTAGCTGCTTACAAGCCAATCGATGAACCACTTTCATATAGGTTTTAATCCTAGGAAATTGAATAGCATGCTACCGTCTATAATTTGGGTGAAACCTTTGTGTCTAAAATTTAGAGAGTAAGAGAGTCACTAAGGTGCTTACTACCATAGAGTAGGTTAAGTAGCCATGACAGGCAGTGATTTTGACAATTTTATGATTTTGGGGTTCAGTTCACTTCCTGTATTGCATTCCTCGATGTTTGTTCCTGTTGGTTCCATTTTTGGCTTTCTAGCAACATCATTAAACTCAAACAACTCTTGCAAAGGGGGAAGCACTCTAGGTAAGACATTATCTTTGATTTGTAGTACTTTCAACTCTTCCTTTTCTGGATCTTTATGTATTTCAGTTTTATGGATAGTCTTATTTACAGAAATTTTTCCATGAGAAGTGACAAATTGATTTACACTAATATGTACATCATTTTTACTGTCTAGTTCATCCTGTAGATCTATGTTTCTATACTTAAATTCATCCTTTAATTGCATAAAACTCTCAATCTATTTATCACATCCAAAAACTTTCCATTATCTCATGTTTTCAAGCACTGCAGGACGGTGCTTCACTTCAACTATGTATTGTTTATTTGGATGAGGTAATTTACACGTGCTCACTGAAAAAGATATACCATTTTCTAGGGAATTCTCGAGCCTAGGGATCATAGCAAGGTCATATTCTTCAAAGGTTTTTAAGAAAATAAATCACAACATTTTAGTATTCTCTCAATCTCGGACTTTTAATTTGTTTAATAATAAGGTGAGAGTCTCCCTGGACACAAATTATTTTATGGCATACCCTTTTAAGAAACTTCAATCCTAAGAGTAATGCCTCATATTCTACTATGCTGTTTGTACAAATAAAATTCAATTTGTAAGAGTGACTGTCAACTTGATTAGTTTTTGAATTATAGAGCCACACTCCTACTCCTACTCCTGTTTTACCACATGACCATCACAAGTCATATTCCATAGAGGTTTTGTTTTAGGGTCATATTGAATAATGGGTGCTTGAGTGTCAAGTCCTTCACTGAGGTTGTTTTCTTCCTGTTTGACCTATGTATCTATATCTCCATCATTGTCATTGTACAGATGAAAGAATCAAGATCAATGTGGATAGAGTAGAGGGGATAGTTGTGTGGCCTTTCTTGGATAGTCACCATGTATTTCATTAAGGTTTCTCTATACAGTCTCCTTGGTTGGCCAAATATTGGTATTGTGGAATATGTCATATCCATTTGAAGTGTCCCTTGTATCTTAGGTCCCCAAGATCTTGATAATAGCATACCATAATTAGGAGGAATGCTAGCTACTACTATATCCATCACTAAATGTTTTTCTGGTATAGTGTGACACATAGGTCCTTAATGAGACCTAGACATCTAGCCTTGCTAGAATCAAATGAATATAGATCTTTGTATCATTTAGGGATTTTAAGTCCAAGTTTTTCCATAACAATCTTTGGCATGAGATTATGTGATACACCTCATTCCAACATTGCATTATGAAGGATATTGTCATGAATATTAAGGCTGACATAAAATGGAGGAACACCTAGGACATATACATATTTTTGTTTACTAGTTCAGTAACAAGAATAAAGATCTTGAGTTTAGAAATTTTGTTCTCAATACTGAAGAGTGCTTGATTTTTAAGAAAAATTGGGAAATCAGTCCTTTCGGCCACATCCTTGATTATGAGTTCTATTTTCTCATTTATAGTAAGTACTCCAGATTGGACAACTTTTGTTGAGACAACAATTGTTTTGTTAGCAATATTTTTTGTGTTTCTCCTTTCTAGATTGTTTTCATTTTTCTTAGCGATTTCAGCTATCTTCTTGGGATCAAGCTCTAAAGTTTTCTTGGCAGAGTTATTATAATCCTTTTTATTTGTGTTATCATTGTTTTAGTTGCTCCTAATATTATATTGTCTATGGAATTCTAAGATATCATTTTCAAATCCAAGTTTATAGTCATTATATTGAATTCGGATAATCCATAGTGTTCTTCATTATTATTTGTCAACGTTTCGAGCCTAGACCAAGACTCATCATCAGTCCTGATGATGAGTCTTGGTCTAGGCTCGAAACGTCGACAAATAATAATGAAGAACACTTTGGATTATCTGAATTTAGTTTCTCAAAAACCACTCCACAGAAACCTACAAACTAAGTCATTATATTCTTTAGATTCAAGTTCTATTTGAGTTAATAAAAACAATTCGTGTTCTTCTTGCGTAAGAAAAATAGAACTATCTTCATTTGTTCCCATTAAATTAATATTATTTTCCTCAACTTCTTCCACTACACTTATACCTTCATCAAAATAATTTTCTTGAAATGGTGGCCTAATTGATTGAGATGGTCCTCTTTGATCTTTTTGTCTGATTTGTGGAGTGTTTATCCTAGGGTTTGGATTTCGGTTATGTTCGATAGGCGGGTTCTACATAGGAACATTCCTATAATTTATAATTATTCTCTCTATCATTCTTTCCATATTCCTTAATAAGGAATCAATTTTGGCTTCTATTCCAGAAGTTGAAGCTTCTTCCTTAAATGTCACTTGTATTTCAGTTCTCATCTTCGCTCTTTTAGCTTATAAATTGGCCTCTACACTCACAACATCTCTCTACATTTCTTCTAGTGTTGGAGAATGTCTTTCCCTAAGATAGTAAGACATATCTGTATCAAAACCATCTTAGAACTTTATCAAGACTAAATCTTGGGTTGGTTTAATATTTACAGGGATTGCATTATAGGTATTGGTTAATCTAGCTCAATAGTCTTGTACACTTTCAACTACCTCCCTTTTAATATTCTCATATTCTGATAGAATCTGTAAATGATTCTTCTTGACTTCCCATATATTAAGAAAGGTTTGGTGGAATGTAGGGATATCATTTATACTATTTACAGGAAAATACTTAAACCATTTTCTGACTTCTCCTCTTAAACATTGAGTAAACATTCTAAGCTTAATAATTTTGTCATCTACCTCTTGCAGGTCAAAACAATCATTCATTTTATCCACATGTGGTTGGGTTGTTAAAGGACATGTCCCATCAGATAGTGTGATCTTGGACTGATAGTCTTGTGGCATATTAGCCAAGGGGGCTGGTAACAACAAAGGAGGATACCCGTCAGCCATGCGTGGTTGTGGTCGTGGAGGACCACTTGAAGGAAGTTAAATGTTGGATGAGGGAGGTTGAAAAGTGGATAAGGTTGGACTAGTACTAGGTCAAAATGAGAGTAAAGTAATTTGAGCAACCTTATGTTGAAGGATGAAAGAAGGGCTAGTAATTATGGAGCCAATATGACTTGGTGACTAAATATGTGCAAGTTGAGATGTGAAGGAGGAAGTTGCTAGGTTTGAATCAGTTAGTTCTACTGAATGTTGAAGGTAAGCACCATCAATTTCTGAGGTGCAATTTGTCACTAGATCTTGAAGAGTGTGAAAATGCAGTAAAAGCTGAAGATCTTATTCAATTTCTGAAGAAATTTCTCTCACTCGGCTTTTGGTAAGATTGACGGATCAAAGATAATATGATCTTTCAAATTCTATGATTTAGTCTTGAATAAGCCTTGTTCAAAGTGTAAATCAAACTGGATATCTTGGAAGATAACAAAGTTTTCAGGAAGTGAGTTAGCTCTGTGAAGAAATCTAATACTTGTCTCACTCTCAATTCTAGGAGTTTTCCTTAAGGTCTCTTCTGGAAAGATATATCTTAATTCTGTTGTGCTCGGCGAATAAGTGGCCTCAGTATACTCCTATTCTATAAACTCTACTCTCTTATAATTTTTGTTCCTCACATGTATTCCCTTTAACAATTTTTTCATCACAATGATAATAGAGGCAGAGATGTAGACATTTTAATGATTCTTCAGGGGTCAACTTGTGGAACCAAAAAGGTCAAGAAGGAGGTGGAGTTGGTACAAAAGGGGGACATGGTCATGGCACAAAATTGGCACAAAAGGGGGACGTGGTCATGGCACAAAATTGGCACAAAAGGGGGACGTGGTCGTGGCACAAAATTGAGGCATTTATTTTGGGTTATGACCAACACTTGGGCTTTTTTGGCTAGTTAAGAGGTCTCCAACCAAGTAGTGGGGTGGAACACCAAGACTTGTTATTATATTTCCTCCTTGAGACCATGGATAAAACACTTCTTAAATAACTCGTCTTTCATACCATATGTTCTGATTCCCAATATCTCAAAGGAGGCAATAGAGTCCTCCATTGTGCTAGTTTGGCGCATCTTGCTTAGCATCCCCAAAAAATGAATATTAGTTTCAAATCTAGCATAAATGGCCTTCATAAACTGGTCCTAAGTAATGTATCCTACATGTCTTCCTATGCCATTTCCACCACTACCAATGTTCCTTTTCTATATATAGCACCCCACTCAGAGTTTCAATTGTTCCTCCTCAATCCCTAGAGAGTAAAATATTGTTCCATCTGGCCCACCCATCCTACTGGATGCGGGACATCAAACTTATTTAGATTAATCTTAATCAATTTGTGCATCATATGGTGGTGAGTGTCATGAAAGGATAGTTTTTTATGATGACCATCACTCGTGAAATATTCCCCATTATCAATCGACCCTCTCTAATCATTCCATATATTTCATTGATTATTTTCCATTATGTGTAAAGAGAAATGAAATTAGACTGATAGCATTGTCTGCATATAGATATATATTGCTTATATTAGTGCACAAGATTACCTAGATTATCCATCCACTTGGCCATAACCATCATGCATTGGACTAATTGGACTAATTCTATCACTACAGATAAGGAAGATAGCTCTAAAGGAATGAAAAATTGGGCCTTCAAAAATCATTTTCTTTGGGGGTGCATCCAATTGAAGGTTGAATTCAACAACTATAGTGACTTGACCGAGGGTGATGAAATTCAATGGATGATACATTATCTGCTTTAGATATTGCTCATAACCCCATGAGTAAGTCACCTAGTTATAAACCCTACCAATGACCAATAGATTTCCTCTTCACGATGATAGGTCAGTGGGAAAAGTCGTAAGGTAAGTTTTGATTTTACACAAGTACATATGGAATGAATCCCATGGCTAAACCAAAAAAAGTAGGTTTCACTCTAAGTAATGTGCCAACTAGATGAAGTCCCGTAATATGAGTTTGCCCATTGATTAAATGTGAGAAGGGATCTAAAAAATTATTCGATTTGACCTAGTGGTTTATGCATGTATTACATGCGGTTTCCTGGCAAACAATCTTCACTAATAAAGGGCTTATGCTCAAAGTAGTAACTTATAGTTTGTAATGAATGGTTACTTGGAACATTAACCCCAAAGTACTATTTCCAAAGTAGTATCCTAATCTAAGTGATAAAATGTGTTGTCTGACTTATGTAATTACTAGTATAAATGCCCATCGCAGAAATCACGTCCACACATCCAAAGCAAAGCCCAGTGGCCAGACCAAAAAGCTATCTAGTAAGAATCAATATATCCCATCCAGTATAGAAGACCCATCTAGTAAAGAAGAGAGTTTCATCCACTTAGGAAAGACTGACCAACCGACTGATAGAGAAGATAGTTTCACCCACCCAAGCCTGTCAGTCAAGTTGAAGTAAAATCCAAGTTTTTTCCACGTCTACGTTCACCCACCAAACCCACCTCCAATTTTCAAGCACCTCCAGTCAATATAGTGGGGCACATCAAAGGGGTGGGAAAATATTATTCAAAGTGCATTCCAGGCTTATGGCAAACTACCCAATTGAGGGAAGATAAATAGAAGTATAAACCCTCCACTAGTTCAAGCACCATACGGACATGAGCTGCTTTACGGGGTTCGTAAACAATATATTTCTATAATGGCCTTATATAGACTCAAGTGTCCTAGGTATCAATCACTATCTCTAGCTTCACCTTATCCTTTGGATTACTGAGCTTACACCTATTTATTCATCTATTCATGGGCTTATAACTAGTTCACCTTGCTTTGCTTGGTTTAAATGGACCAACTTCTACAAAAGAAATGAGTATATTTAGTTGAGTCTAGAAAGGCTCTCCTTCTGATGCATAACCTTCTTTTTTTATTCAATTAGGGTATGTCCAGTCCATGTGGGTGGCACTGCTACTATTTCTAACCACCCGCCCATCTAGTTTTCTATTTTCTAGGGAGCCAAGCCTCTTGTTATCCAATCTGAGAAACCCATGATGAAAGCCTAGAATCTAAGCCAAGTATCCTATCCCAAAAATGATTGGAATCAATTGGAATGGAACCTACCCGTATTGAGTAGTATCATCGAAACCTACCTGGATCAACTAATCAACTATCGACAACAAAGAGACCTGGCATTAACTGGAGCATCGCCACTTTACATCTTATATAATGGGGGCTATATACAAAGACCACCACCTCCTATCAATGATATTGGCTATCATCAACCAGAGGTTCTCCTCAACAACCACACAAAGGCTATAATCTTCAGGCAATGAAAACAGGCTACTAGTTGCTATTGGCAACCACTGTCTCTTGACCATGGACTGGAAACAGCCCAAAAGTAACAAGGTAATCAACATAAAATACATAATCTGTAGCAACTAGAGAGTTTGCATCAACTAGGGTAGGATCCACCTCAATCAAAAAGAAAAGTGAAACACATAGATATGCAAGTTTAGTCGAGCCTCCTCAATCAACAACATCATGCTCACTAGTGAAACTTTTGCAAATGGCCTAGTTCAGAAAGAGTAAAATCCATATTTATAACGTATATATCCTAGTATCCCCATTATATTAATTATTTAGTGGTTTAGTCCAACTACTAGCCTTAGATGTAAGTCCCATGGAAACAATAAGCCTTAAGATAAAATACTCTCTTAGTCGTCCAGTTGCGCATGTATATTAATTATTTAGTGGTTTAGTCCAACTACTAGCCTTAGAAGTAAGTCCCATGGAATCATTAAGCCTTAAGATAAAATACTCTCTTAGTCGTTCATGCGCTATGCGAGCCCTAGTCAAAAGTAAGATTATTAGCTGTTACTAACTAGTTGGCAATTCTTATTTCTAGCCCAACAATAGAGATAGTGAAATAAGAGAGAACTACTCTTATTTTAGTATAGAACTATCTACAGAATTATAAAGTCCCATTACTTTGAACAATGGATATTACTATAAGGGAGTCTCTAATAGGCTTGTTTCCACGGAAAGGAAATGCATAGACTACCAGAAGTCTGTAAGGCCCATTTCCATGAAATGGGTGTGCATGGACTAAGTTGCATGGAACAAAAAGATATGTACCTAATACTTTATATGGTGGCATATCAAAATGGGAACTTAGTTGGATATTGAGAGGGGCTATTGAAAATGTTCCCAAGTGAGCTATTTTATGACTTATTCAGGCATTCTAACAAGGCTCCTCATAAGTAATTATTCCCTTGATCCAAGGCTTAAGAGAAGGCCTTATAGAACTCCAAGCAACTGTGACTCTTCAGGCTATTCTAATAGGATAAGATCATAGGTTGGTTCTTCTTCAATATTTTGGACTTCGTACCTCCTAATTTTCTCCGAAGTTTCTCTAAAAGGGCTCAGAGAATTGAATTTCAAAGGATGGATTAAGGTTGCTAGTAATAATAATTTTCGTGCATTATATACATAATTATACAACAAGAAGCTAAGCAAACTCTAATTTTGCACCATCATCATTCGCATGCTGCTCCTCAAATTCTAAATCAACATAAGTAACGCTATGTAATATTTGCACTTAGCAAGTATATTGTATTGGTTTTTGTAGGCACCGGTGTTTTGTTGGTGGGAAGGTTGGGGTCCTCACTATTGGTGGAGAGGTGGGATTGGGCCAGTGGGACTGACTGGTGATACTGGTTGTATTGGTGTTCGTTGTGTTATCACTCAGGTTTTCCCAGAAGTTGCAAGAAGGGGAAAGGAGGATGAGGCAACCACAAACCAATCATTTAAATACAGATTCTAGCCAATCTGCATCCAAAGAGGGCTCTCTCTTTAAGTTTTAGCTTCGTTTTTTGAAGATATTAGGCTATTTGTGAAGTTTAGGAGTTTTGTTTGAGTTTGGGTGGTGAGATTCAATAGCAGAGGGGTAGGATTGGCTAGTTTTGAGCCATTGGGTAAATGGAGTCAAGGAAGATGGCTTAAATGAACTTGGTTTCTTAACAAAAGATGGCTTTATAGGGCAAGATGGTCAAATCGGGAACAAACTAAGATTTGGAATAAATGGAATGGTTTCAAAATGGGTGAAGGGCAGTTAAGAATCCTTCAACCTATTTGAAAGAGGGAATATGAGTTTATTACTAATAAAGATCAATTAAGTATTCGCTAAGCAATAATAAAAGTGGAAAAAATAGAAAACAGGAGCAGTCAAGGTTTCACTGTTTATTCTAATACAGATGAAAACATAGAGAATGATAACTTTTGAAGACAGAGTGAAATAAAGCATATTCTAAATTACTCATTTTGTTTTATCATTCAGATATGAAAATAGATGATATAAGAAACAAGGAAAACTTTAAAACACAAGGTATGGATGACTTATTGATCCGGTGTTTTATTAAAGAGATCTGTAGAAAGTCCTTTGTCTTAATTCTTTATCCAGAAAGCTAGACAAAAATTTGATCCAACCAACGCTTTATTCCAAAAACCAATACTACAGCAATGTATATGAATCCACCCCTCAATACTACAATTGAGGGGGTATCTATACAAAATATTTTACACAAAATATCTCATAACAACTTGAGATATATTCTAGTGATGACTAATCCTATTTTACACAAAAATAAATACAACTAGTCTCGAAGATAGGAGAAAGAGAAATTGTTGTTGTGTTGTTCCTTTTCTTGTTGAGTGTGTTGGAGGCAAGCCCTATTATTTGGTTTGTTGTTGTCTTGTTTAATAACTTTGTGTTGGCTACCCTATTTTGACTGATACTCTTTACCTGTTCTGATATACTTCGACCTGTTTGACCCTTTTCTATCTTTGTTCATCCTGTTATGGTAAAAGCTCAAAATTTACATTTTACCAGGAGTAAATTTAAAAAATTTCTAACATATCTTCCCACCATTTTTTCTCTGGCATTATGTGTTTCTCAAGTTTTCTTAGAGTTTCATTAGTCTCTGTATATCTAAAAAAGTTAGGCTGAAGTTGGAACAAGTGTTTTACCTCATGCTCAATATCAAATAAGTTCTCTAAGTTATCATAGAGAACTCGGCCTGTGGGGAGTGCTTTTACTCCTAATGCACTTGTTGAAGAGCTAGCTTGATCTCTAGCATACTTATCCAATTTATCTACATAATCAATATGCTTCATTAAACTATCATTGATGACCAAGGGGCTTGGTAGTCCTTTATTCTACAAAACTATGAGCTTCTCTGTAAAAGAATTGATTTCCACCTGCATATCTTGACATCTTTTCTCTAAATTATGCATTAAAGTCCTCTTGGTTAGCACCCTTTTGATTTCCAGAATGGTGCCTATCCTTTCTGGGATGCCAAGTACTTCCAATTGTTATTTATTTTTGTTATTCAAAAAATGTATAAGTTGGTTGGCTTGTTTAGGCATCTATCCTAACAGAGCTTTTGTCTTTCGAATTTCTCCATGTCCTGCTCTCACTAAGTCAATTTGCTCATAGATCACTGTGATGGATGACCAAACATCATTTATGGATTGAATGATGTTGGCCCAAAGGATTTTCTTGAGTTCTTCCAGGGGCCTGTCAAAAGTGAGCTCTTGTTCTAGTGTTTTTACTTTATTTTCCAAGGCTTTAATTTCCCTAGTTTTTCCACAGCACTTATTTTAGAAATATCATAATTTCTTTCTACCTTAGCCAATTGTTCTTTTACCTGTTTCAATTCTGTAACTTGTAATCGCATGTCTTCCATGGCCTTTGTCAGTGCTCAAATTTGTATTGTTGCCTGGTGCTATTCCTGCTGTTGATGTACTTGTAATTACCTCTACTGTAGTTGCTGGGAGATTTGGAGCTAATGCTCTTCCAAGTATTGAAGGGACTGCTGCTGAGACTATAGGGATTACATCAGGAGGCTGAGAGGTCGACTCTCCCTGCTTCTCGTTCAGTGATTTTTCTAATGCCTGTTCTGTTCCATTCAATCTTTCATTCAGTTTCAACAGGAGATCCATCATCTCCTCATTAGATTTCTGTTTGACAACCTCAGCAGTCTGTGGATGCCTTGAAGGAGGTATTTTTAGCTATTTCCTTAAGGCATCAATGTCTTCTTCCTTCTTCTTGATTAATGCTTCAACACCTTTCACATCTTTGGGATCATGTCCCAATCCAATGATGATTTCTTCTAATGATTTGATTCGGTTATCCTTGGCCAGAGAAGAGGCTTTCTCCAAATGTAATTGAGCAGATGTATTTTCCAAGGAATTTTGTAGTTTGTGGGCCAGCATTGCTTTGTCAGCCAGTGTGGAATAGACCATTTCTCCAGTTTTCTTGTGAAGTTAAATTTGGTCCATAGGATGAATATCCTTGGATAAGACCTCCAAAATTTTTTTGATGTAATATGCTGCTGACTGGGTTGTTTCACCTTTGGATTAAAGTAAATCATAATCATTTTTCCTTCTTTAATGTCACAATCTTACATTAATCTTTGTTGGTTTATGGGGGCCATATTTAAATACTGATTATAAATCTGAATTCTTACAGGATCATTTCTGGCTTTTATCTCTATGAATGTCTTTTTAATATCCAAGGCCTCTTTTCCTGGAGGTCTTTGTGATGATACTTCTAAACTTTGTTGTCATTCCAGGTCTTGCCTCTGTGAGCTGATGGATGTTTCTCCCAATGGAAAAGTTTGCTGACTAACTTCTCTTTCTTCTCTATGGTTGTCTGTAGTTTCTTCAATAATTTCCTCTTCTGCAAGAGGATTCAATCTTTGTATCTTTGTGCCAGGCTATCATGTAGGTCCATTTGTGGGGGGAGTGGTTTCCCTATCCCTCTTCTTATTTCTTTCCACATTTGGAGGAGTTTACAATGTTGAAATTTCTACTGCTTTAGTTTGGGCTGGAGGAATTTGCACTTGACTCTGTTCTTTGGATATTCCAGGTTGATCTGTCATTGTAGGCTACTCTGTGGTCTCTATTTCTTTACCTTTGGATGTTCCTATAGCTGTTATGTTGGATTCTTGTGGAGGCTGTTGAGAAGTCCCTGCAGAGGATGTACCAATTGCCGATTTTTGTGGTAGCTTGAATGGTACCTGTCCAAAAGAGTCCAAGTCAAGAGTCTTTTCAAGATCTCTCATATCATTTTCCATCTTTTCCTGTTCACTAATATCTTCTATTAGGGTCCCCTCTACCCATTCATCCAAGTTTGCAAAATTCTCAATTTCTGGGATCCTATGGTGGATATAGGGGCGTAACCTGTTTTTTGTTCTTCTGTCACATATGAAACTGCTAGGGTCATATGGCACCCACCAAAAACTCTTTTTTAATTTAAGGTGGTCTTCTAAAATCTTTTCAGCTTCTTTCCATGCATCCTTAGAATTCATGACAAAAGGGCCTAGCTAGTTTTTTATTCTTAACTGAGCCTTCTTCTTTGCAGCAAAACAATGTACTAAATCTGCATTTATGATTGGCCTGAAATACTCTAGTGAAAATAATCTCATGGAACATATTTGGGTAACTTAAAAGGGCATAGTTCACACCCATACATCTTGAGTTCTGTATGATTTTTGTATAGGTACCAGTCACCTATCCTGTACTGATCATAGAGCTGGAGAATCTTCTTCATGTCAACAGTGATCCTAGGAGCGGGAACTCCTATCAAAAGAGTGGATGTTGGATGTATAAATAAGTCAATGAATTCATTATAAGTGTAAGGGGACTCACAGGTGTCATGAAAGATTCAACTCCAAAAGATCACAAACCTTCCATTTCCTTTTGAGTCTAATTTTCTGATGGGGAAAGGAAAGCTATCAGAATGATGATATAACAAAAGGTAGTATATAAAAGAGGTGTATTTGAAAACTCCTTCCCTATCCAAATTTAGGAATTGATCATGGATTTTTTTGGCAATGAAGGTGGCATAATCATATCTGATAGTAGGGGGTTGTCTTAGAGTAAATATTGATAGTAACACTAGGGTAATGTCATCAACAGTTTCACTAGTTTTAAATCCCATAATCATGGCTATCATATCAACAATCAGTCTCCCAGTTTCAGTGAAGAAGGTATTAAAATAAGGAGGTGGACCTTTGGGCTAGTACTTTGGTTGCATGATGGTGTGAGTAATACGGCTAATTTCTGCTTGGGACAATTGAGATGCTTTTTCAAGTAAATACCCCATGGTAATGGGAGCAAGGGGCTGAGTGGAGTGGAACTGTATCATTTCATTAATGGATTTAGTAGTTATAAGAAAAAGAACAGTTTGGTATGGGGACATAACTACTCTGTGGATAGGATCATAATTAACACAACAATGATGGATTAACTCTGGGAAAACATGGACTGGGTGGAAGTAATACATGGGGAGGTTAGATTCCCATAATCCAAAGATATCAGACTTGTTCGAGTAATTATCCATGATTTTGCAGAAGGCTTGAAGATGGTTTCTGTCACCTGATAAATCTTTTATCTGAAAGTTTTGTCAGCCAAAGGTAGATAATGTAAGTCTTTGTGAGGAGCATTGAGGGGTGTGAAATTCAGGGCTATAGGGGTTCCCATATTTGGTTCTTGTGGATTCACAATGGAATTCAGGTTTTCTGTGGAAAAATTGATAAACAACAAGTTTGGGGAATTCTTTATGGCTAAACAAACTATTCTAGGCTTTGAATTATGGCCTTTTCAGTTAGAATTTTCAATAAGAAACAGAAATTACAGGGTTGTAGGGTGAACTAGATAAATACTTGTGTCAAAGAGAAACACCATACAATGGAAAGTTGGTTGACAGGCTGTGGAGCTCGTGCTGTAGTCTTTCTGGTCAGGTGGTGGTTGAGAAATTGGAGCAGTGGACTCGGACGTTCTTTTGCATGGGAGCTCGGGACGCAAAAAACTATAGCAAAAATGAAATTTTATCATTTTATTTAACAAAATTCAGGTTGGCGAGACTTTTTGGCATTTATTAGGCAGATGACGTTATCGGGATGTGACGTTTTGTCGCGACATGGAAGGTGGTAAGCGGTTTGCATAGCACCGCTTTTGGAGTGGGGCAATTTTGAGATGGGGGTGAGCGAGCAAGTTGGCAGCGCGACACGTGGCAGAGGTACGGGGGAAAACCGCCTGGTGATCGCGAGTTAAAGCACGGTAACCAGGGGGGCTGCGATATCATTTTGAGCCATCAAATGAAAGCGGATTGATCGGATGGTGGATGGTTATGGGATATGGCAGGGTTTTAATGTAGTGGGCCCGACATAATAATCCAAGTTTTAATCGCATCGGGGGCATTTTGATTGGATGGGAATGGTTATTAGTTAACCCAAATTGTTAACTAATCTCGTATTTTGCGGAGCAGGGAAGGTTATTAATAAATTCCACATAAATTTATTAATCCCTTTTAAGCAACGTTTTAGGGTCATATTTAACCGGGCCAGGGATTATATAAAATGTCAGGTTTTACATATAATTACATAATACGGGAAGGATTAAAATTTCTTTCAGAGTTATATAATAATAGTTAAAGTTAATATGAAATAAAATGATAAGTTCCAAGTAAAAATGCTAGGAATTTACATTTAAACTTAGGCTAAAGGGGAAATGGGGTTTTTCAAGCGATATTATGCATTTCTTAAGTAAAATAGGTCTCTTTTTTTTTTACTTAGGCAAGCTTGATGAAATGAAATGAATGATGGATGGATGATTTATGAGTACTTGGGCTTTTATATTACTGGGCCGAGGGTCTAGTCCCTCCAGAAGTTAGAGAAATGCTCTAAGCCCCTTTGACTTTCAAATACCTTTATACTTTAGGGGGAATTAGTGAAGTCTTTAGGGAAAATTGTGAATGGAAATTAGTTATTTGACCTTTGTCTTGCTTGAACTGCATCAAGTGTAATGTCTGCCTTGCACTAGTGATAAAAGTAAAGATCAACACATTTAAAAGAATTTTTCATCACAATTATCATTCTGCAACACCATCTACCTACCCTACCTACTTTAGCCTGACATTTTTTCTTCTTTATTTGGGTGCACTTAGACTGACAAACCCTTATCAATCTTCTTTTTCTTTTACATGGCAAGCCTACCTATGTCTACACTTATTACATCCAAGGGCTCAGTTTACACTGTTCAGCTCCTATTTATTTACTTTACCTATCTACTTATCTGGCAAGGGTAAATTGTTTGGCCAAATATCTATTCTACAACCTGAAATTGAAAAATGAATGAGTCAAGTTTAAATAGTTAGACTCTTCATAAATTGTGGCAAAAGTTTAACAAGCTACACATAATTGCTTATTAGAGAAAATGAAATAGTAGTGGCATTTAGACTTGGGGTTCATTTCTTTCACTTTTTTGACCACTTTATTCTTTTCACCCTTTGATTTTTCTTTTAGGGTATACCCTCTTTACATTTTTTAATTTTTTTTTACTTTTTTGAAAATATGGAAAACCTTTGCAACAAGAAAAGGTATGAACATATTACAGATCTCATCAAGTCAATCATGAAATACGACACCTATTGGTATAGGAGCATAACACTCGCTCCACTTGGGGATGGTTTTTCCTGGTGAAAAGTCAAGAACAACAAGTTAGATGACCTTCCGAATGACTTTGATTGTTCTCTGAAATCTCCTTCTGCTGGTTGCTTTATTATATTTATGACAGTGCACTTTTGAAGCTTAGGGCCTTCTCTTCGGGCTTCAACTTCAACCAATTACTATCCAATCCAAACTATGACATTACCAAGGATATAGTATATACATGTTAAAGTAAGAATACATCAAAAAGTTGGGTCAAAGTAATATTTCAACATCTGACCATTAATTGGCCCTTCTTCTGTTTCTGTACCATCTAGGTTCTTTAGAAAATAAGTATTGTTCCCTTTAAGGCCTAGATAATAAAAGGTCCCTTCCATAGGAAGTCAAGCTTCCCATGTTTTCCTTTGTCTTCTCTCCTGGAATCCCAGCTTAAAACTTTGTCTCCAAGGTAGAAATATTCTGCCTTGGTTCTCTTATCAAAATATTTCTTAAGTTTCTCTTGTACTACATGTGATCTTTGATATACTTCTTCTCTGGTCTGTTGCAAATGGATGGTTTGGTTAATTCTCCTTTAAATATCATTGGGCTCCACTTGAGCTTCTTGAAGTAGTTTCATTACTGGAACTCCTAGAGATGAAGGAAATACAGCCTCCATGCCATCGACTAGTTCATAAGGACTAGTTCCAATATATTTCTTTGTAGTGATTCTGTCTGCCCATAATGCATTAGTAAGTTTATTGTGCCAATTTTTCTTGTTCTCTTCCAATAATTTTTTAATGATATTGATTAGGCTTTTATTGGAAGACTTAGCTATACCATTACCTTGAGGGTAATAGGCTGTGGAATGGCCTAAAGTGATATGGTATTTGTTACAAAAACTTATCATTTTCTTGGATTTGAAGGCAACAACATTATCAATGATGATCTTTTCAGGACAACCAAATCTAAACAGTATGTTGGTTTCTAAGAATCCTATAATGATTGTGTCATTGGCTTGTCTAGAAGGAATGACTTCTATCCATTTGGTGAAATAACCTATGGTAGTTAGAATCCATTTATGTTGGCCAGAAGAGGGAGGGGGGGGGGGGTATTTCTTCAATGAAGTCCAGACCCCATTGTTGGAAGGGATTTTTAGTGGAAATTGGTCTCAAGGCTAAGGGTAACAGTTTCCTTTTGCCTTCAAAAATTTGGCATTTATGGCAAACAATGACAAATTTCTTTACATCAGCGAACAAGGTTGGCTAGTAAAATCCAACCCTTAGGATTTTGTCTGTAATAGATTTCTAGTAAAGGTGTCCACCACAGTCTCTTGCATGAAATTCCTTGAGAACCATGTCATCTTCATCTTTTATTAAAAAATTCGATAGAATACCTTCATGATTTTTCCAAAATAAAGCATTATTTGAAATACGAAATTTTGAAGCTTTCATTTTTAAAAACCTTTTCTTTGTTCTGGATAATCTTGGAGGAGCCTGTAGGTTTAATAGTACATATATTATATCAGCATACCAATGTGAATCTAAGAAGGCTTGGTTTATTTTTGGAGTCACCATCTCCTATTCATTATCCAGTTCATTAATATACAGTGCTTGGCAATTTGTTTCAGTCATGAGCTTTGCCAAACCTTGTCCTTTTATAAGATTTGTGGGTTTTATTTCGATATCATACTCCAATATAGTAGCTATCCATTTACCTCTCTCGCCCTCAATTCCATCTTGATTCAAGATGTCCTTGACAACAACATTTGGTACATAGGCTATTACATGGGAGTAGAATATATAGACTCTAAAGTCTTAATAGCTTTCACAAGTGAATAAGCTTGTTTTTCCATGATTTTGTACTTTAATGGTGCATACCTAAGTGCCTTACTAAAAAAGGTTATGGGTTTCTCACATCCTTGATCATATTTTTGTATTAAAATAGCAGCAATGGTGTGTTCTGATGCAAATGAAAATATTATGAAGTCTCTATCAAACTTTGGACTTGTCAAGACCGGTGCTCTACTCAAAGCCATTTTAATTTCTTCAAATGATTGTTTGTCTTCTACTGTCCATTTAACTTTTGCATCCTTTTTCAACATATTATTTAGAAACCTAATTAATTTGGCTAAATTAGATATAAGACTTCTTAAAAATTTAATCTTTCCTAGGAAATCCTGAAGTTCTTTGACATTTCTAGGGTGGGGTATTTGCAGAATGGCTTCTACTCTAGCATGATCAATTCTGATGCCATCTTTGGAGATGATATGGCCCAAGAGTTTTCTTTCTTCTAGCCCAAACATGGAATTTTTAGGATTTAGGGAAATGCCATATTGCCTGCATTTTAAAAATACTTGTTTTAGATGATCTAAATGTTGTTGATCTGATTTGGAAAAAAAAGTCAGGTCATCTAGATATATAACCACGAATTCATGAATATATTTTGCAAAGGCTATGTCCATTGCTCTTTGGAAGGTTGCCCCTGCATTCTTGAGTCCAAATGGCATTTTGAAATATTTTAAGGTACCCCATGGTGTTGTAAAAGCAGTCCTTTCCTAGTCATCAGGGTGAACTAGAATCTGGTTATAGCTTGAGAAACCATCTAGAAGTGAAATTCTGGAAGCACCTACTACCCTTTCTAATATATGATCCATATTAGGTAAAGGGTAATTGTCTTTCAAAGAAACCTTATTTACATTCCTTAAATCAACACATAATCTGATTTCCCCAGTTTTCTTCCTAGTAGGTACTAAATTAGATACCCACTCTTAAAACCTGATAGGAGCAATTATCCTTTCTTCATACATTCGTTTCATTTCTTTTTCAATTAATGGAAACAAGACAGGGTTAATTCTTCAAAGCTTTTGTTTAAATGGTTGTTGATCTTACTTCATAGGTATTGTGTGTTGAATTATAGAGGTATCATATGATTTCAGATCTTCATAACTCCAAGCAAAAACATCCTGGAATTCCTTCATTAATTCAACATATTTGAGTTTTTGGTCAGGGGACAAGGACTTAGATAATTTCACCATTTTCAGCTTTTATTCAGTTCCCAAGTTGTGATCTTCAAGGTTTGCTTTTAAGGGTTTCATTTTGGGTTTCTTTGGAATATCATTGAAATCAAAGAGATCTTCCAAAGGAGTTAATCCTTTAGGCAAATGATTATCCTTTAAATTGATGACTTCAGATTCTCCTTCAATAATCCTCATCAATATCCTTTTTTTTAAGGTCCTGGATCTCTTTGTTGGTAAATTTTGTTTGGGTGAAGCCATTTCAGTTGCACTTTCCTTGCTGAAATTTTTTTGCTATTTGATTTATTCTGATTAACTCATAACAGTATAAGTATCTATCTTAGTACTACAAAACTCTTCCCTCTAGGGTTGAAGAATATCTTAATCCTGAATATATTGTCAAACACTTGCCAGTTCTTTAGCATTGTCAGGTAACGGACTGGTCGTGTTAAATCTCAGTTGTGAATTGATGATTTGGATCAAATGGTAGTTTACATGTGCTTGGCAAATGTTGCAAACTATTGTGCATGTAAGTTTATGTTTCTTTGGATTTTATAACCGAGTTTCAAAAAGGTATTGAGAATCCTCTATACAGTTCCTATTTAATACTACATCTAAGATCATTTGTTAGAACTTCCACAATTGCTATGCTAATGATTAAATTAGAATCCTCCCAAGGACAGATACCGCTAGATTGCCCCTAATTTCTTTCAACAAGTTTAAAGACCTAGGCAATAAGGCTTCATATTCTGCATATTTATTGTGCATCTAAAAGTTGTAATCTATAGGCATGGCCTTCAACATGATCATTTTCAAGATTGTGCACCCAAATTCTTGCTCCTGCTCCTAATTTGTCAAGTAAGCCATCAAATTCTAAGTACCAAAGAATTTCATGTTCATAATTGGTATCAGGAGTCTCAGGAATCTGTTTAATGGGAAGGTCTGGTTTTTCAATTTATTCTAGTTTCTCTTGATTATCTGATGTATCATTGTTTTCAAAAATTTCTTGGATTTGAACACTAGACTTTTCATTTGTAAAATTTTTTGGTTCTTCTGCCAAAGCATTAAATTCATTTGAAGGATCAATTTCAGCATTATAGAGAATGAAAGAATCCATATCTGAATGTAATGCGTAGATAGGGAAATTTTGAGGTTTTTCTTGACTACTTACTACATATTTCATTCAGGTTTCTCTGTATAATTTCTTATGTTGACCAAACACTGAAATAGTAGCATAGGACACGTCTAATTGGAGAGATCCTCTGAGCTTTTCCCTCCAAGATCTAGATAATAGCATTCCATACTTTGGTGGAGTATCAGCCACTACTATGTCCATTAAAATAGTTTTGGCAGGGTA
Organism: Pinus taeda; assembly: GCA_000404065.3. Lineage (NCBI taxonomy): Eukaryota > Viridiplantae > Streptophyta > Pinopsida > Pinales > Pinaceae > Pinus > Pinus taeda. The sequence continues at coordinate 39,350 of APFE031462676.1, forward strand.
TTGAACGCGTGATACACATAAGTATTTGATTAAACCTAAACACCTGACCTAACTTTAATCAAAAGAGAAGAGGTATTTATACGGCTTGGTGATGTCTAGGTTGAGTTTTTCCATTACAAATTTAGGCATCAAGTTGTGAGAAGCACCAAAATCAAACATGGCATTATGAAGTATTTTATCATGAATGTTCAAACTTACGTAGAAAGGAGGAACTCCTCCATCTATTGATTTTCCATTTACTTCAGGGCTAAAAATCAATTCAGGCTAGTCATCAAAGACATTTATTGATTCTTCATTCACAGAAATTTGGAGTGATCTACTGATTTGACCTCTGTAGACATCATGTTTAGCTAATTCTGACAATGGAACAACTATTTTTAATTTGCCTACTTTAGTCTCAAGATTAAATGGTTTTTCAGTTTGAGTTCTTGTATTTCGAATAGTTGAATTCTCTTTTTTTGCTATATTTTATGTGTTTCTCTCCTTTTCAGGAATGGGGTTATGGGCTGAAGTTGTTTTCAAATCAACTTCTAGAGGTTCTTCTACATTTCCTTTGGGAGGAATAGAAGTGCAAGATTGTCTATTATGTGGTTGATTATCGGATACATCTTCAATAATTAGGTTATTTGAATTAGGATTTGTTTTGGAAAGAATATGTACAGGGGTGGTATTGATCTTACCTTTGTTGGGTTGTTTTTTATCTTTCTGTTTGTTGGTTTCAGGAACATCTGCTCTTCTGCTCCTCAAATTGTATTGTTTTTGGACTTCATAAATAGCCGTGTCATATCCCTCTCTAAAGTCAAATGATTCACCTGACTGAGTTTGGAATTGTTGAAGCATGTGAGCTTCTTGATCCTCTTGGGTCAAGAAAACTTGTTGTTCATTGTTGAGTCCCATCAAATTAATTTGTGTGTCCTTTGTTGGTTCATCAGAAGTTGAGGCTTCAACATAATTTTCCTGGAATGGGGGCCTAATGTTTTGGTTAGGTCCTGGTTTTCCAGTATTAGGATTTCAGTTCTTCTTGAAAGTTGGATTTCTACTAGTATTGCTTGGTTGACTATCCCAAGGGGATTTTCTCTCAATTGTTTTTACTCTATCTCCAAGCCTATCCATTCCTTTAATAATAGCATCTAATTTCTATTCAAAGGCAAAAGGTTCCTCTTTAAAAGGTATCCTCCTTTCAGCTTTGGCTCTAGCTCGTTTAGATATCAGGTTAGCTTCAACATTGACAGCTATACTTTGCATCTCTTCTAAGGTTCGAGGAGCTCTTTCCCTAATTTGGTATGCCATATCAGAATCAAATCCATCAGGGAATTTGATCAATGCCAAATCAGGAGGAGGTCTAAAATTTTGAGGGATAGCATTGTAAACATTATTGAACCTGGTGCAGTAATCTTGGACAGTTTCTTGGGTGCCTCTTTTCAGGTTTTTATATTCTGATAAAATGTGAAGAGGATCTTTATTCTTTTCCCATCTATTCAAGAATGTATGATATAGAGCTTGTAGGTCATTGATATTGTTTGCAGGGAGAGCTCTAAACCAAGCTCTAACATCTCCACTCAAACTTTGAACAAATACTCGCATTCTAACATCATCATCATCAACTTCATATATTTCAAAATAGTTGGTCATTTTATTGGTGTGTTGTTGAGTTGTATAAGTGCCAGTTCCATCAAAAGGAGTGATTTTACTCTCATAGTCTTGGGGCATAGCCTCTAGGTTGGCAAGTAGGTACAGATGAGTATACCTGTTTACCATGGTTGCAGGAATAGATTTGACAATTGGTGTGGTAGGGATGACAATGGGAATGTGAGTTGTAGATGGAGGGGTGGAAGGAGTAGCTTGAGGTTGGGAAGTTTGAGGTGTTGATGATGAACTTGGAGAGGCTGTAGTGATCACAGAAAGGTTTGGTGTTCCTTCAGAGGTAAGCTCTGACTGAATGGAGTTATGCAAATGTCTATCAAGGTGCGAAGTGACAACTTCAAGTTGCAAATTTTCAATAAATATTGGATCATGTACTATGTGGGCTAACCCAGATTCTGAAAAGGTTACAAATAAAGAGGTTTCAAACCATTCATCAAAAGGTTCGTCCTCAAGGTAAATCCACTTCACAGGGTAGGATCTTGATCTATATAGAGGCCGAGAACTAGCAGAACTGTCTTAGCTCTCTTGCCTTCTAAGAATCTTAGGAATCAGACTAGGATTTTTGAATCACAGGTGGTGGATTTGGATCAGGATTAGATCTGGTGTAACGAATCCTTTCTGAAGCCAGGTTTTTAGGTATATTTCTGGGTTTTTCTCTAAATGGGTTTGAGAATACAACTTTAACAAGCTCTTTAAGAAGCTTTTAGATATGGGTTTTGAACTTATTTAAAAAGAGGAACTGATCAAGTATTTGAAACCAAATGTCTAATCTATAAGGTAGACCGGAGATAGACTAAAGGAGCATTCATTTACTTTTGAAATTTCAAAGAAAAATCATTTCAAAGGTTCCCTGGATAACTTCAGGCTCCGTCTGTAGCTTAGAAAGTAGACAATAGTAACAAAAAAATTATTCAGATTCCCCAGTGGAATCGCCACTATGTTATCACTCAGGTTTTCCAAAAATTTGTAAGAAGGGGAAAGGACGCCGAGGTAACCACAAACTAATCTTTTAGATACAGATTCTAGCCAATCTGCATCCAGAGAGGGCTCTCTCTTTACGTTTTAGCTTTGGTTTTTTAAAGGTATTAGGCTAGTTGTGAAGTTTAGGAGTTTTGTTTGAGTTTGGGTGGTGGGATTCAACTGCAGAGGGGTAGGACTGACTAGTTTAAGCCATTGGGCTGATGGAGTCAAGGAAGATGGCTTAACTGGACTACGTTTCTTAACAAAGGATGGTTTTATAGAGTAAGATGGTCAAACAGGGAACAAACAAAGATTTGGAATAAATGGAATGGTTTCAAAATGGGTGAAGAGCAATTAAGAATCCTTCAACCTATTTGAAAAAATGGAACTTGAAATGATTACTAATAAAGAGTAGTTAAGTATTCTTCAAGTAATAATCAAAGTGAAAGAAATAGAAAACATGAGTAGTCAAGGTTTCACTGTTTATTCTAATTCAGAAAAAAAAACACAGAAAATGATAACTTTTGAAGACAGAGTGCAATCAAGCATATTCCAAATTACTCCCTTTTGTTTATCATTCAGATATGAATAGAGATGATATAATAAACAAGGAAAACTTTAAAACACAAGGTATAGATGACTTATTGATCCGGTGTTTGATTCAAGAAATCTGTGGAAAGTCCTTTGCCTCAATTCTTTATCCAGCAAGCCATACAAAAATTTGATCCAATCAACATTTTATTCCAAAAAACCAATATTACAACAATGTATATGAATCCACACCCAATACTCCAATTGAGGGAGTATTTATATAAAATATTTTACACAAAATATCTTATAACAAAGTGAGATATATTCTAGTGATGACTAATCATTTTTTACAAGAAAATAGAGACAACTAGTCTCGAAGATAGGAGAAAGGTAAACTGATGTTGTGTTGTTCCTATTTGTGCTGAGTGTGCTGGAGGCATGCCCTTTTATTTTGCTTGATGTTGTCTTCTTTAGTTTCTTCGTGCTGGATGCCCTGCTTTGAATGATACTCTTTACCTGTTCTGATACACTTCGACCTGTTTTGATCCCTGTTCACCTTTGTTCATCTTACTATGGTAAATAGCCCAAAATTTATCTTTTACCAAAGATAAAATTTATAATATTTCTAACATGTCTTCTCACCATTTTTGCTCTGGCAATTTGTACTTCTGAAGTTTCCTCAGAGTTTCATCAGTCTCTGTATATCTGAAAAAGTTAGGCTGAATTGTGAACAAGTGCTTTACCTCATGCTCAATATAGAATAAGTTCTCTAAGCTGTTATATAGAACTCGGCTTGTGGGGAGTGCTTTTATTCCTGATGCACTTGTTGATGAGCTTGCTTGATTTCCAGCATACTTATTCAACTTGTCTATATAATCAACATGCTTCATTAATCTGTCATTAATGACCAAAGGACTTGGTAGACCTTTATTCTGCAAAATTGTGAACTTCCCCATAAAAGAATTAATTTCCACCTGCAAATCGTGGCATCTTCTCTCTAAGTTCTGCATCAAAGTTCTCTTGGTTAGAACCCTTTTGATTTCCAAAATGGTGTCTATCTTGTCTGAGATGCCAAGTTATTCCAGTTGTTCTTTATTTCTATTATTCAAAAAATGTATAAGCATGTTGGCTTCATCTGTCATTTTACCTAACTGTGTTTTTTGTCTGTTGAATTGCTCCCTGTGCTGCTTTCACTAAATCAATATGTTCATAGATCACTTGGATAGATGGCCACACATCATTTATATATTGAATGATGTTGGCACAAAGGATTTTTTTGATCTTTGCCAGGGGCTTTTCGAAAGTGAGATCTTTTTCTAATGTTTTTACTTTATTTTCTAAAGCTTTTATCTCCTTTATTTTTTCACAACAATTATCTTAGAGATACTAAAATCTGTTTCCATTTTAGCTAACTGTTCTTTTACCTGTTTTAATTCTGACACTTGTAGCCTCATGTCTTCCATTGCCTTTATCAGTTCTTCTGTGCTCAAATTGGTGCTGCTACCTAATGTTATTCCTGATGAACCTATGCCTGTGATCACCTCTGTTGTGGCTGCTGGGACTTTTGGAGCTAAGATTGTCCCAAGTGTAGATGGGATTGTTGTTGAGACTATGGGAATTACCTCAGGAGACTGAGAGGTCGACTCCCCATGCTTGTCCTTTAGTGAATTTTCTAAAGCCTTCTTTGTGTCATTCGATCTTTCATTTAGTTTCAAGAGTAGGTCCATCATCTCTTCTTTAAATTTCTGTTTGATAACCTCAGTAGTCTGTGGGTGCCTTGAAGAAGGTAGTTTTAGCTGTTTCCTTAGGGCAAAAATGTCTTCTTCTTTCTTCTTGATTAGTGCTTCTATGCCTTTAGCATCTTTGGGATCATGTCCCAAACTGATGATGATTTCTTTTAATGATTTTATTTTGTTATCCTTAGCCAAGGAAGAGGCTTTGTCCAAGTGTAGTTGAGCAGTTGTATTGCCCAAGGAGTTTTGTAGCTGGTGGGCCATTTTTAAATATTGGTTGTATATTTGAATCCTTACTGGGTCATTCCTGGCCTTTATTTCAGTGAATGTCTTTTTAATATCTGAGGCCTGTTTACTTTGTGGCCTGAGGGATGACACTTCTGCACTGTGTTGTCTTTCTATCTCTTGCATATGTGAGCTAGTGGATGTTCCTCCCACTGTAAAATTTTGTTGGCTAGCTCTTTCTTCTCTCTAGCTATCTATAGTTTCTTCAATTATTTCCTCTTCTGACAGAGGGTTCAGTCTTTGCCTCTTTACTCTAGGCTGTCCTCTAGGCCCACTGGCAGGGGTAGTAGTTTCTCTGTGGTAGTAGTTTCTCTGTGCCTCTTTTTATTTCTTTTCTCATTTAGAGGAGTTTGCAAAGCTGGAATTTCTACTACATTAGTTTGGGCTGGAGGAGTTGGCACTTAACCCTGTTCTTTGGAAATTCCAGGTTGATCTATCACTTAGGCTGTTCTGTAGTCTCTATTTCCTTGCCTTTGGATGTTCCTGTGGCTAGTATGTTGGCTTCCTGTGGGGGATGTTGAGAAGTTCCAGCAGTGGATGTGCCAATTGCTGATTTTGAGACAATTTGAATGGTACCTTCCCAAAAGAATCCAAGTCAAGGGTTTTCTCAAGATCTCTCATAGCATTTTCCATATTGACCTGTTCACTAACCTCTTCAACTAGGGTTCCCTCTATCCATTCAACCAAGTTTGCAAACTGCTCAATTTTCTGGGATCCTATGATGAATATAAGGGGATAATCTGTTCTTTGTCCTTCTGTCACATATAAAACTATTGGGGTCACATGGTACCCACCTAAAATTCTTTCCTAGTCTAAGGTGATCTTCTAGAATTATTTCAGCTTCTTTCCATGCATCCCTATTATTGATGACAAAAGGGCCTAGCTGGTTTTTTATTCTTAGCTGAGATTTTTTCTTGGCACCACAAAAATGGACTAAATCTACATTTATGATTTCATGGGAACATACAATCTCATGGGAACATACTTGGGTAACTTAAAAGGGAAAAGTTTACACCCATACATCCTGATTTCTGTGTAATTTTTGTATAGGTATCAGTCACCTATCCTGTACTGCATAGAGAGCTAGATAATTTTCTTCATGTCATCATTGATTCTAGGAGGGGAAACTCCTAACAACAGAGAGGTTTCTAGATGTACAAATAAGTCAATGAACTGATTATAAGTGTAAGGGGACTCAATGGTATTGTGGAAGATTGAACTCCAAAAGATGACAGATCTAGGATTTCCTCTGGTGTCCAGTTTCTTGACATGGAATGGAAAGTTATCTAACTAATTGTATTGGTATATGAAAGAGGTATATTTGAAAACTCATGCCCTTTCCAAATTCAGGAACTAGTCATGGATTCTGTTGGCTATATAAGAAGCATAGTCATATCTGACAGCAGGGGGCTATCCTGGAGTAAAGATTGATAATAACACTAGGGTAATATCATCAACATATTCATTGGAGTTAAATCCCATTATCATGGATATCATATCAACAATGAGTCTTCCAGTTTCAGTGAAGCAAGTTTTCAGATAAGGAGGTGGACCTTTGGGCTAGTAGTTTGGTAACATGAAGGTTTGAGCAATGCGGTTTATTTCTGATTGAGATAACTGAGGGTCTTTTTCAAATAAATATTCCATGGAAAGAAGGGTGAGGGGCTGACTGGAATGGAATTGTATCATTTCATTGATAGATTGAGCAGTTATCCGAAAGAGGACAGTTCGGAATGGGGACATAACAACTCTCTGGTTGGGATCATAATTAGCATCGCATTAATGAATTATGTCTGGGAAAACATGGACTGAGGGGAGGAAATACATGGGAAGGTTAGATTACCAAAGTCCAAAAATGTCAGACTTATTCAGATAACTATCTATGATTTGGTAGAACATCTTAAGATGGTTACTATCACCAGATATGTCTTTTATCTGAAAGTCTTTATTGGCCAGAGGCAGATAATCTAAGTCTTTGTGAGGAGCATTCATGGGTGTGACGTTCAGGGCTATAGGGGTTTCCATTTTTGGTTCTCGTGGATTCAAAATGGAATTCAGACTTTCTGTGAGAAAATAGACCAAACCGCAGGTTTGGGATGTTATATGGCGACCACAGACTGTCTTAGAATTGAAATTTGGCTCTTTTTTGTTTGTATTTTTAGTAGAAAACCGAAATTACAGGTTTGCAGGGTAAATTGGATAAATACTTGTGTTAACGGAGTAAACCATACAATGGCAGGTTCGATGACAGGCTGTGGAGTGCGTTGCTGTAGTTTTCTGATCAAGTGGCGATTGGGAAAATGGAACAGTGGACTCGGACGTTATTTTGCATGGGAGCATGGGACGCAACAACTACAGTGAAAATGACACTTTCTTTGTTTATTTAGCAAACTAAGATTGGCGGGTTTTTCTTTAGATTTATCGGGCGGATGACGCAAGAAGGATGTGACATTTTGTTGCTTGTGGAGGGTGGTAAGGGGTTTGTATCAGACCGCTTTTGAGGATGGGTAGTTTTGGACCAGGGGCAAGCAAGCATATGGGCTGTGCAACGCGTGGCAAGGGTACGAGTGGAAAACTGCCTGGTGATTGCGAGTTAAAGCGCGGTCACTAGGGGGCGCGATATAATCATCGACCGTTGGATGAAAAAGGAGTGATCGGACGATGGACAGGCATTAGAGATGGCGGAACTTTATTTGTGGTGGACCCGATGTAATTAACAATGTTTTAATCATATTGGGGTCAATACGATTGGTCAGGGGTGGTTATTATTTAACCTAGGGGGTTAATTAATCCCATATATTGTGGCGGGGAATTAAGGTTCTTAATGAATTACAGATTAACTCGTTAATCCTCCACTAAAATATGGTTATGGCTATATTCAACCAGGGGCGGGATATATAAAATGTTGGGGATTAGTATAGTTAAATAATACGGAAAAGGGTAATAAGACGGGTTTTATATATTAGTAGTTAAAAGTTAATATGAAATAAAATGAGAGTGAGCACTAAGTAAATGTTAAAAATTTACATTAAAACTTAGGCTAAAATGGGAAGAGGGGTTTTTCTGGTGATATTATGTACTTTCTTAAGTAAAGTAGGAATTTACTTAAGAACAAATTTATGAAATGAAATAAATGATTAATGGATGTTTCTAAGTACTTAGGCTCTTAAATCATTGGGCCGAGGGTTCGGTCCCTCCAAAAGTCAAAGAAATGCTCTGAACCCCTTTTATTTTCAAAGACCTTAATACTTTAGGGGAAATTAGTGAAATCTTTAGGGGAAAAATGTGAATGGAGGTTAATTATTTGACCTTGTCTTTCTTGAACTGCATCAAGTGTAATGTCTGCTTTGCACTTGTGATAAAAGTAAAAGTTAACATACTAAGAAATTTTTTCATCACAAGTATTATTCTGCAACACCATCTACCTACCTTGCCTACTTTAACCTAACATTTTTTCTTCTTTATTTGGGTGCACTTAGACTAGAAAACCCTTATCAAATCATCATTTTCTTTAACATGGTAATCCTACCTAATTCTATACTTATTACATCCAAGGGCTCAAATTAAACTGTTGAGCTCCTTTTATTTACTCTACCTATCTACTTATCTGCCAAGATTACACTATTTGGTCAGATATTTATTCTCTATCTCTAAAACATGAAATTAAAATATGAACTAGCCAAGATTAAACTATTTGGCTATTCATGAATTGTGGCATAAGTTAACAATCTGCACACAATGTTTATTATAGAAAATGAAAAAGTAGTGGCATTTAGACTTGCACACTTTCCTGGTATATTTTTGTTTGGGGTTTATTTCTTTCACTTTTTTGACCATTTTATTCCTTTTACCCTTTGATTTTTCTTTTAGGGTATATCCTCTTTACATTTTTTAAATTTTTTGATTTTTTGAAAATATGGAAAACCTTTGCCACAAGAGAAGGTATGAACATATTACAGATTTCATCAAGTCAATCATGAAATATGACACCTATTGGTATAGGAGCATAATAGATTGAAACCCAAAGAGAAGGGAAAAACAGTTGGTATTGCTGAAAATGACTTAAGGTCAGATTCAGGAGATGAAACAAAAGTTACAACTATGGGTTTGAAGGGTCAACATGTTGAAAGTACTAGTTCCTCAAATAGTCACAACAACACTCCAATTGAAGACAAAAGGGAAGAGTTGTTCACTGTCAGAGTAATCTCAAATCATACCAAGATTGATGCACTCTTCGATAGTGGATCACAAGAAAACATGATTTCAGAAGACATAGTTAAAGATCTTAAACTTGAAATCGTACCACATCATAAACCATACCCTTTGGGTTGGATAGTTAAGGATGCCAATTTACAGGTTTCAAGGAAATGCATTTTTAGAATTGCTATTGCTAAAAAATTTGTTGATGAAGTCAAGTTAGATGTGGTTCCACTTGACATTTCTAGAATTATCTTGGGAAGTCCATATTGTATGATAGGAAAGCAATGTTTCATAGCTATGAGCACAAATATCATTTTCTTAAAGATGGGGTGAAGTATATTGTGAGAGCTCATCACAAGAAACTGAACATTTATTTAGTTAATGCAGGGCAAATGAAGAGGCTAGTGAATGCAAGTCAGAACTTAACATTGTTGATGATCAAACAAAGAGATGTTTTCAATCATACTTTTCATAAACATGCTTATATTTGTAATGATTTGTTTCAGAATGATAACAATTTTCCTTTTAAAGAAGGTGAAAAACATTTGCAGCAACCCACATTGATGTTGAGCAATGTTGAAAACAAGGTGTCGATGCAAGAAGTTGCAAAGGTCAAAGAGAAGAGGACAAAGCAGCTTGGCAAAGAAGGCATGGGTTTCACAAATGTTCATTGATGGTTTTCAAAAGTCACATTACAACAGCGTAGAAACTAGGGCAAGAGTCGACTCAAGTACACGAAAAAAGCAACTAAAAATCACCATAGAGACAAAGTGCAAGGTGAGAAAGATTCTAAGTTTCCTTTGATTGTTGACCAAGGTGGGAACAAGATGTTTTCTACAATATTAGATTGTTGTTCTGCAAATTTTGAAATATTGCAGCATGACGGTGCCAAAGACATCAATAAATGGTGTCAGAATCAAGAAAATTTTTGACTTTTTATGAAAAGCTCCAAATGATGAAATTAGGAAAATTTCAATGGATAAAGACTAGAAGGATGAGGGAACAGTCTCCTTGTTGCACAAAAAATTGTCACCTTGACATTTTGCAATCTGTGTGAGTCCATTACCACTCATGCTTTCCTCCTTTGCAAGTCTTAAGCCTCAATTCTTCATATCAAGCCATGGAAATAAGAGAAAGCCATCAAAATTCTCTAAACCTCTAGTTCTGCACTTTCTCTTTGCATTTCCTGCGGTCTCGCACCTAATGGTCATGGCTCCTGCGCACCTGAGTGCTCTATCTCTGTGTTAAGGGTGTGGACCCCTGTAAAAGTTAAAAAGGTGAAAGTATATTCTTAAAAACTCACTTTGAGTCATTTATAGAAGCTTCTGGAAGGAATCTCGAGGTGGAAAGTTCGCTCCCTTAAGGTTCATGCATCCCATACCTTAAGGAGCTAACACCTTGATGTGAGGATCTTATGTCTTTGAAGGAGGACTATATCCCTTCATAGGTGGACCTACAACCTCCTTCCTCTGCACTATAAAATGAAGCATTGGGCTAGTTACTTGGGAGGTTGAAAGCTGAATATTTTTGAGGTGAAATTTTGCTGGAACTTAGTCTTCTTAGTTGAGTTTTTATGAGGAGAGATTAAATACCTCTAAGATCTCCTTTGGAAGAGTGCAAGGCTTGTCAAAGTAAAGTTAATTCCTGTTTCGGACCCTAGGAAGAGCTTGTTCAACATCAAGGTTGAAAAGGTTGTAAGATTCTTCTACTTCAAAGTTAATACAAATAAGTTTGTTTTTCTCAATAAGCTGTTGTTTTATGGTTTATTTTATGGATTCCTTGATCACCATAATGGACATAATTTATTATATTATCTATGCAGGTGCTATTTGATGTTTGCTTGTTTGTGATTGCAAGTTCTCAAAAGGAAACTCTTTCGGACGGTTGAAGGATGGTTGCTACAAACTAGCGTTGGAATTAAGGTAGGATCTTAACACCTCTATAGCTTTTATTTATGAATCGTATATGTTTAGAGAAAGATAGATTTGTTTATCTACTTGTTTCTAGACTATCTTTTGATACTAGGGAGATCGGCCTTGTTCGCAAGATCAATTTATCCGGCCAAAAAAATGGCGACTCCACTGGGGAAGGTTGTATTTGGTTTTTGGTTTTCCTTTTTCTTTGACTTGAGAAACTTGTTCTCGTTTCTGGTTTTTTCTTGATATGTGTTGGATTGGGTAGTTTTTATAATCTGGATTGTTTTTTTTTTTTTTTGGAGTTTTCAGGGGACCACACTATCTCTTTATAGACAGTACGGGCATCTCCACATTGATCCTTTAGTACATAGAGCGGTATCGCATCTGGTTCTTATGGAAGCCTGCAGACCCTGTAAATTTATTTAAAAAACCTAAAATGTTTTCTTCTAGTTAAGTTTAGGTTTCATTTACGACTTTTAGTATCTACCTAGATCTACATGTGTTTTGTCAAAAATCTCTTGTGAGTTAGTTCCAATGGAATATTTGTTTTAGATGATTTTCTAGAAGTTTTGCATGCCTGGAGTGGTTTTCACTTGGTCTATGTAGTGACTCTAAGATTAGAAGCCTAAGAAACCTTAGATTACCTTGGTGTCTTTTTGTCTTCTTGATGAGTCTGACTGGGTTGTGAAATCTTTCCTTTGTGAAAAATAGATTTAGTTTTCTCTTTGCAAATCTTTGAACGAACTTGGTTATAAGTTTTGAATTTCAGTTTTATAAAAGAAAACATATCTGGATGTTTTTTGATTGATTTGTTATTCTGAACGAATAAATCCTTAGTTTACTGAACAACTAAGAAAAACGTCCTAAAAAATAATTGAAGATTTTATTCAATTAGGTTTTTAGAAGTTTTTAGATCTCAAGATTAGTTTTGTAGTTTTGAGTGTTTTCTAGAAATTGTAATCCTCTTTTGAAGAAATTGTTTTTTGTAGTTTTGAGTTTTGAAAAAGGAAAGGGATTTATTGTGAGTGTAATTAGTAGTCTTGTTTTGAGTTCTTATTGAAAAAGACAAAAAGATTTTGTTTCCATTTATATGTTGAAAGAAAGATTTGTTTCTCAAAGAATTGCATTCTCGAACTCTTTCTTTTAGCTAGAAATTCATTGAAAGAAAAAACAAATCGTTTATCATTTTAGGTGCATTTTTTAGTGTTTTGGAGTCAAGTCTTCACACCATCAAAGTTTCATTTCCATACCTATTGACTTAAATAAACAACCCATAAAAGAAACGCTTAATTAAAATTGATCTAGTAATATTTTTTATTTCTAGGGCTCTTATCACCAATATAGCTTAGGCTAGTATCTTGGAGTAGGGGGTAACTAACTCTCCAAGATAGTTAAAATAAACAAGTAGCTATATCTTTTTTTTTTGTAAATTGGGCTACTTCTATTATTATACAAAAAGGTTAAAAAAATATTACATCGAGGCAGGCCTCAAAAATCCTCCATACTGAGATATGGATGTAGCAGAACTTTAACACTGGAGGGTAAAACTTCCCTTGAAATCTGACTTGTCCAACATACTCTTGATAACTAAAAGACAGTCAATTCGACACAAACCATAACTGAAACATAGACACTTGGACACAAACTAGAACCAGCTGTAGGACATACAATTTGACACAGACCAAAACCAACTGTCCCAGAATTTATCCAGAGAGTTATACAAATAGAGATAGAGCCGCAAACATAGTCGTGAATGAAAACAGAATCCGACCTGAACAAAGCTGAGTCATTTCCCGAGCTTATCAAAAACTATCAAACGAAGAAGGTTGTGAACTGAAGTCGCCGAAAAAGCATCATAGAACCGCAGAAACGACCACCTGGAGCCATGGCCGGACCAAAACGACGTGGAGGCAAGCTCATACATCCACGGAGGTAGATGGTTGCTCCTCAACGATCCTGCATCCATACTGGTCTGACGCGCTCGAGTCTGTGTATGTAGCATCGTCTTTAGCCGGCTCGCTTGGACCCGCCACCGCACCAGAGGCCTCCGCAGGATGAATTCTTTGACAGTGAACAGGAGAAGGTTGCCTATGCTCCGCAGAGACTTCTGGAGGAGCCGCATTATCATACTTCTTAATCCAAACAGACACAAAGTAGGTAGAGTTATCCAGGGAACAGGGGAAGCGAAATCAGGTTGAGGGATGAGAGTTGTGCGAACACGCAGCTGCACAAGCCCGACCTCTACCTCTACCCCGGCCTCGCCTTGCACCATGAGAGTCAATTTCTTTGGAGGAGGATTTCGTGGTGTGAGAGCAGCGCTGAGGGATAGCTCTTCCTCTGCAACCTCCCTGAGACCCGCCCCTTTTGCTAATGAGCCAAAGCCGATCCTGCGGCATACTGGGATTGCGTGAGGGATAACACTGGAGTGGAGACGGCATAGCGAGCTGAGTCTCCATGAGCCAAGAGGCACAGAGAACCGATGAACCGTGCGCAGAGGCGTAATGGCTAACAGGAGCACAAAGGGCCATAGAGTCGAGGCAGAAGGGACACAGAGGGGCGAGGTAAGAATTGACACAGAGAGCGGACCAAGGATGTCAACAAGAGCGATGAGGGGCGCGATGAGAACACTTATAGACTGATACTTACAGATGGGAAAGCCAGAGCTGGGGGCCTTGTGCTGGCCAATACTGCGCCCAAAGGAATAAACCGAGGGCCGAGGCCTAATCCTCTGAGACCACTGCCAAGGCCCGAGAACCAACAGCAAACAGAACAGAAAATGCATCCACAGCCAAACAGCAAACAAAATAGACATCAAATAATGCATGCCCAGCAGAGGCTGGCTCTTAAAATACCTCAGAGCGGTGCCTCAAGCTATGAACATACCACAGCAGACGGTCTGCAATTCAAGCACCGGAGAGACGAATCGCGGGAGAGCCATAATGTAGCCGACGACGAGTTGCAGGCCTGAGTTATGAGCCTCATTCAATATAACGTGATGGGGGTGGCAGGCCCGTTGATTTACCTTACAGATGGTGGATCTGGGCTGCCACTTGCCCAGTGGGAATGTCGCCACTGTACTGCCCACTTTAATGTACACCTGCAACCAGGGAACAAGTAGCTATATCTTGCGGTAGGAAATAAATCCAATTGTAATTGATACATTCCGGGAAGCTTCTCTTAAAGGAGTCAATCACGAGATCATGTCCGAACCTTTGGGTCAATCAAGTCTGTTTCATTGGGAAATATAGAATATTTGCGCGTATTATAAACGGTAAACCTTGAATTAACCATTGTCGAGGAGCATGGGGTCACTTGTTGGTAAACTTCAGATTGATCATGTCGAGGAGCCTTCAAGGGGATTGAGCTTTGTTACTCTGCCCTTGCACGTAGATCGAATCGTAGATTGTTACCCTAGTTGTATTTGTTGTTGTTGGTAACCTTAGTGTCCATAAACTTAAGATTATTTCCTAAGGTGACGGTGAAGGACGGGTCTCACTATACCTAGGGCAGACGTCAACTAGACTCACTTGGAATCTCTAGGGGGTTCTCTTCACTTGAGATGGTTTTGTGAAGAAACTTGTGCCAGTCTGTTTCATTAAGTAGGTTGTCGGGGTAATTGTTCCAACTGCCCTTTCTGTATTAAAATTGTACGACGTTGGATTTCATCACCAACTAGTGTTTTTAGTACGGGAAGTTACTATTTGTGTGTGGTTTTAACTCTTATATTTTTTAGGTATGTGATTCATTTGTTTGTTTCTTTAGAGACTTTAGGTGGTTTTATTGAATTTTTTTTTGTTTGCGTGTGAGTAATTAGATATTTAATCGTGGCTAAATTGCCAAGACAATCTCTTAGACTTCGGGGGAAACCTCTTGAGTATACACCAAGCCAGCTTGAAGGGCTATGAGCTCTTGTATCACCTAGTGATAGTAGAATTGGGACACTAGAAGCCGAAGAGTCATCTTTAATTGGTCATCCTGATTATCAAGTACAAACAACAGAGTATATTTTTGAGCCAATTTCACTTTCCAAAGTTACTGGTAGTATGTCTCCTACTAGTCAATTAGCTGAAGACCTGAAATTTCTAAGCCTGAAACTAAACCTGCTGCTACTCCATCCTCAGGATTTGCTTCTCCAACTTCCAGTGGTCCTGGTTCACCCAGGGTAGGAAATATCATTACCCAAAATCTTCCTTCTTGCATCATTTCTATTGAAGAACTTGTTAGTCCAGACGAAGACATAATTCTTCCCAAAATCAACCAACTATAGAATTTGGGAGCGTGAATCAATTTTCTACAATCCTTTTAGGAGTGATGCTTGGTATGTATCATTGACAAAGTTTTTTTAGAAAACCCGGGTCTTAGTTTCTCACCACCACAAATTCCTTTTCATCCAACACTCAGAGGTTATTATCCTCCGTTGAATATGTTGAGACAGTCATCTATGTTTTCCCAAACACCGAAAACATTTTTATATGGCGGTCCTTCTGTTCCTTCGGGGTACTAGTCACTCATTGGTACTTTTTTAGGAGCATCTCCTCAACCAATCGGACATGAGCTATAAACTGGTAATAATGGAACTCAACCGTTGAGTGCAGAACAAATATTTATGATGTCTAGTAGTATTCCAAATCCATAACCTCAAGGTAGTCAATTACCACCTGGGGGGCAACCTCAAGGTAGTCAGTTACTGCTTGGGAGGCAACCTCAAGGTAGTCAATTACCGCCTGGGGGGCAACCTCAAGGTAGTTAGTTACTGCCTGGGGGGCAACCTCAAGGACAGTACATACCTCAAGGTCAACCTTAGATTCAATACATACCTCAAGGTCAACCCCAGTTTCAATACATACCTCAAGGTCAACCCCAGTTTCAGTACGTGCCTCAAGGTTATCAACCTCAAGGTTAGTACCCAAATCAAGGTTTCCAACCACCTTCTAGTCAACCATTTGTACAAGGAGCTGGAAATGTGCCGCTTAATTATCAGTCTTATGCTCAACCCGGTTATGGTCCTCCATATGCACAACCTTTTATGGGTCCATACCTTGGAATGAATATGGTGTGCGATCCATCTCAAACTCAACAGACTATGCAACCTAATGTGCAGTTATCAAGTCAACCTGGACAATCTTTAGCTTTTGGTCCAACCCAGCAACCTGTCCAGCCTACTGTTCAAACTTCTGCACCTGGTTTAGTTCAACAGTCTAGGCCTAGTTCACCTTGAACTCCACCTCAAATTGCTGCTGCAACTACTGCAGCTTCTGTTCAACCTACCACACCTGTTTCTGGAGTATCGGTAGCTCCGGTTTCTACTGTTCATGCATCAGTGCAAACTCCTCAAGCCTCTTTACCATAGTCAAGACCTATAGTTCAAACTTCGGTCTAGATGCCTACAGGACAAGATGGTCCAAGTATAGTTGTCACAAGTCAACCGCAATTCACTTATCAATCGTACCAGGGATAGTACCAATTCGGTCCTACTGTACAAAACCTAGTTTATCAGTATCAACTACCCTGGCTATACTTATCACCAGCCTCAACAACCAAGTTTGGTCCGGTTAATCCTAGTTTCCCAAGAGGTTATAGTATTCCTAATGCAAATCCAATTCCAAGTTATCCTAGATATCCTCTTCCTAGGGTTGGTCTTGTTACCCAAGGTTTTTGCGACCCTAACCATCAATTACCATTTATTGCAACTTTGAATTTACCTGATTTGTTGCGCCTTACGAACGATCTGATTTACTATCTTCCGTATTGGAAGCCAATGCCTAATAAGTTTCCCAGTGATATCCCGAAGTTTTAGGGTAAGTCAGGAGATGATCCGTCAAATCACATGATGACTTATCACCTCTGGTGTGCATCTAATTCCATCATTGATGTTTCAATTCGCTTACATCTTTTTCAACGAACTCTTATTGGTCTTGCTGCCAAATGGTACATTGAGTTACCATGAGGCTCTTTTTATAATTTTAGTCAGTTATTTACTTCTTTCTTAACTCAATTTTAGTTGCCTATCAGATATGAAAATGGAATAGAATTTTTAACTTCACTAAAACAATTCACGTCCACATATATTTCTGATCATATTCATGAATGGTGACGTAGAAAGCATTTAGTGAAAGTTTTTATTCTGGATCAAATTTTAGTGGAATGGTTCGTAAAATTATTATTGCCTAAAATCACTGAAGATGTAGCTAAGGCAGGAGTTGTTATTGAAGAGAAATTCATTGCTCAGGCTTAGTACCTTGACCTCATCTATACGCAGTCAGGTACTTTACATGAAAAAATCCATGATCTTCCGAAACACCGTCAAATAATTGTAGCTCCTTCAGGGTCTCATGCCGCTGATGGTATGATTGGTTCAGTCAGTACTAAAAGCAAGAAGAAATATTCAAATAATTCTTCTCCTATTATAACTTTACCAGTTTCCCCAATAGGAGACTCTTTCGCTGAAATTCCTGCCGATATCCATGTCGTAGAATCATCTACGGCCAAATCAAAATCCAGTGGTAAAAGGAAAGGGAAGACAAAAAACAAACAAAACTCAAAAGAGAAAACAGATAAAAATGAATCTATTGATGAGAAACGTAAACCTCACTATCTTTGTCTCATTTGTGACGAGGATCATTTTACCAAAGACTGCCCACATCGAGAAGAGGTTTCGAAAATCGTCAAAGGTTCTCAAACGCCTGCTATCTTGGAGGATCATTTTCCTAATCAAGATAGTAAGATGATCGGTTCTTCATCAAATTCCTCAGAAGAACCCATTATGATGATGTCTCATGTTAGGTTTGTGACACGATCACAAGATTATGGTAGTAAAAATCTTCTTGGTGGTAAAGAAGCATAATTGTCTAATTCAAACCCATCAACTACAACTCCTCTTGGTTCTGATCCGCTACAGATTGAGAAACCTAACCTTGACTTAGTAATCAAATCGCCTGCTAAAGGTATGCTTTGAAATCATCTTTCAATCCACATGCGAGAGCTGCTCATAATTATAACATTGTTGAAGACTTAGCTATTTCCCCTTCAGTAATGTCGGCTTTGGAGGTGCTGTAATCATGCCCAGCATAGCATAAATTAATATTGTCTGCTATAGGAGCTGTTGATATTCAGGATTCGAACCTAATAATCTTCAATTTAGAGAATAGTACACCCCGCCTTCCTCATCAAATGGATTTCCAGATTCTAGTGTTAGTCAAAAACAAACCTTGCTTTTGGACTGTGATTGATGAGGGAGCTTCTACGTGTATTATGTTGATCCAGTGTTAGAGATCGGTTGGTTCTCCCACACTCAATTAGTCTCTGATGATTCTAAAGGATTTTTATGGCTGAGGGTTACATCCTTTTGGCATTTTGCAGGATTTACCTATAGGGGTCGAAGGCAAAACTGTGAATCTAGATGTGGAATTGGTTGATGCCCCTCTAGATTACAACCTTCTCCTAGGTCACAGTTGGTTTTATGCTATGATTACTATTGTTTCATCGGTCTTTCGGCTTATCAAGTTTCCTCATAACGGAAAGATCATTACGATAGACCAGCTGACTTATTTTTCATCCGACCTAGCCTCTTCAGATAGTATTCAGCATGTTGGTAAAACAACTATCCCTTACAAGGATGTTGGGGTAGGTTTGATTAAGAATTCTGGTTTACTAGGAACTTTTTCCTTCCCTCCTCCTAACGTATTGCCTTCTATTACAACTATTCACATGATTTCATCAAACACTATTGCTTTTGATGATCCTTGGATCGTACCTTCTAATTCTGAGGTGGATTCATTTAATGGCGAGATGCCTTTGAGTCCCTTTAAAATTTCATATAAGGTTGTATAGCCGTTTTCTAACTCTTGTTCAACCGAAACTGATCCAGTGAATGTGGTCCATGGGGAATCACTTTCGATATCAATCTCAGCTTCGACAACATTTTCTGATCATGTTCATACTGATGAGCAGATTTGTGAACTTTTTTCTGTTGATGATTTACCATGGGAAGATCTTCATCATTGATCTTCGTTTTTACCTGATCTTGATCATTTTGAAAATGATTTTTCATCTAATTTTACTACTGACTATGTCAAAGAACCATAGAATCCATTGCAACATCCTAATTCTGAGTTAAATTTGGGAAATATCTCTCGAATGGTTCCTATTGGCATTTCAGTTAAATCCAGAATTATTGAAAACATTCATATAGGTGCTTCCTGTACGGACAATGAAATCCAAACTTATAAAGCCCTATTTCAAGAATGTTGCTATGTGTTTGGCTAGTCATATGAAGAAATGCCAGGAATCGATCCATCAATTGTTGTCCATGAAATTAAAACTTACCCAGATGCTAAACCTATCCGGCAATGTTTGTGTCAGATACATCCGAGAAAAATTGCTGCTACTAAAGCTGAAGTTGAGAAATTACTTCATGCAGGTTTCATTTATCCAATTCCTTTAATAGATTGGGTATCAAATATTGTTCCTGTTAACAAAAAGCAAGGAACGATAAGAATATGTATCGATTATAGGGATATTAATCGAGCTTGTCCTAAATACAATTATCTAACCCCCTATATCGATCAAATTATTGATGATTGTGCCGGCAGTGAAATGTTCTCCTTTATGGATGGCTTTTCCGGTTACAATCAAATCAACATACTCCCTGTTGATCAACCTAAAACAACTTTCATTTGTCCATGGGGGACATTTTCTTATTGCAAATTACCTTTTGGATTGAAGAACACTGGAGAAACGTTTCAAAGGGTTATGTCCTATGCATTTCATGACATCAAGCACATTGTGCAGCCTTATCCCGATGATTTACCTGCCCATTCATTACGTAGAGCCGATCATCTCACTCATTTACGAGCTATCTTTACGAGATGTAGGCATTATAGAATTAGGCTGAATCTACACAAATGTGTGTTATGTGTCGAAACGGGTCGTTTATTGGGATTTTTCATTTCAAAAGCAGGCATTCGTGTCAATCCCTCGAAGGTTGAGGCTATCGTCAAATTACCTCCTCCTTCGACTCTTCGCCAACTCCAAAGTTTGCAAGGGAAAGAAAATTTTTTACGTCGTTTCATTCCTCACTACGTCAAGGTAACGAAAGGTTTTACCAGGTTGTTGAAATAGAATACTCCATTCTTTTGGGATGAGATAGCTGACAAATCCTTTGATGCACTTAAACACGCATTGACCCATGCACCGTTATTGCATCCTCCCAATTACAACGAGGATTACTTTTTGTACCTCGCCACTTCTCATTCCACCATCAGGATGGTTTTAGTTCAGGAAGATGAATTCAACAATGAACATGTGATTTACTATCTTAGCTGAAATCTAAATCTGACTGAGCTTAAATATTCACATTTGGAGAAATTGGCATTGGCAGTTGTTTAAGCTGTCCAAATATTTCATCACTACATCTTATTACGCAAAACCACGGTAATTTCTAACTGTAACCCTATGATGTATATCTTGACCAAACAATTGCTAGGGGGCAAGTATTCCAAATGGATAGTTATCCTGCAGGAATTTGACTTGGAATTTGAAAAATCCAAGGCAAAGAAATCTTTGGTTTTTGCAGAACTGATGTGTGATTTCCCACGTACTGCTACTGAAACTGTGGCGGAAGAGCCCATTGTGGATGAATCCTTGTTTCTTATCAGTACTTTTGATCCATGGTATGGAGATATTATTGTTTATCTCCAACCCAATATTTTCAACATGAAATCTCATGATCTCAATGATGGAAAATACATTTCCAATCCCAACAATAAAATATTATTGGTGATCCACTCTATCGTCATGGGGCGGATTCTGTTTTCCACCGTTAAGCTGAAAAGGTTCTCAATGACTGTCACTCTAGAGCATGTGGCAGTCATATGTCTGGGTATGCCACAACCCAAAAAATACTGCGCGCTAGTTATTTCTGGCCATCCTTATTCAAAGATTGTATCTATGCAGTCCGAAAATTCCACAATTGTCAAATATTTTATCGTAAGATGTGTGCTCCACCCGCTCCTCTCCACCATATAATTGTTGTCGGTCCTTTCGCAAAATCGGGTATTGACTTTATTACATGTAACCCTCACTTGGCCGGGGGCCATGCGTATATCATCCTAGCAGTAGATTATTTTACTACGTGGGCCAAGGCGATGCCTACTTTTTCGGCAAACGACAAAACTACTGCAATGTTCGTATTCAATCATATAATTGCTAGATTCGGTGTTCCTCAAGCTATTATTACTGATCATGGAAGTCATTTTCCAAACATCATGATGACTGAACTGGCATATCAACTTGGCCTGCATCATGATAGTTCTACTCCATATTACCCATAGGCTAATGGTCTGGTTGAGGCTATCAATAAAGTTTTAGTCACTATGATCCAACGAATTATTTGTATTCATAGGTCGAAATGGCATAACATGTTATTTCCAGCACTTTGGGCATATCGAACCTTAGTGAAAACATCAACTGGTTTCACTCTTTTTCAACTGGTCTATAGTTTGGAAGCAGTGTTACCCATTGAATGTGAAATCCCATCATTGCGATTAGCCATAGAATTACTCCTAGCCACTTTTGAAGAGGAGAAACGGTTTTTGTACTTAGCTCAACTAGATGAGAATCGACGCACTACTACATTAGCAATCGAAACTCATGCGAAACGGATAAAAGTTTAGTACGATCAAAATGTTACACCTCGTAATGTTTCGGAAGGAGACATAATTTTACTATACGATCAAGAAAACGATAAGCTAGGAGCTGGAAAATTTGTACCTATGTGGCACGGTCCTTATATTGTTAAGTGAAAGCTAGCAAAAGGGGCCTATGAATTGGTAGATTTTGACGGTGTCTCTTTAGGTAAACCCATAAATGGGCTTTACCTGAAGAGATATTATGCTTAAATTTCGGTGTGGAGATTTTTGTTAGATTAGTTTCTTTATAACTGGTTTGTTTTAGATTAGAAAAGTGTGCCTAGTTTAGAGAGTGCCTTTATCATTGTTCCTACTTATCTTGATTTTACTCGTGATATTGCAGATGTCAACGTCTCTTCAAACATACATTGGTTTTGCTGATGGTGCTTATCGTAGTACACGAAACATTTCTTCCGCAACTTGGGTTATCTATTCACCCTCTGATGAGTTAGTATCTATGCATGGGGTAAGCCTCGGTCAAACAACGAATAACATTGTAGAGTATAGTGCAATGATTGAGTTATTATCTGAATCCATCTCATTTGGGATTCAGAGTTTGATTGTTAGGTTAGATTTTGAACTCATTGTATTACAGCTTAACAGGGTTTATGCCATTAGAAATCCAGTATTATTAAGATTATTTTTGAGAGTTCGTCTCTTGAAACGTGAATTTGATTATATTGAATATCAGCATATTCCAAGAAATTTAAATACATTAGCAGATGCAGTTGCTTCTTGTATGATAAATAGACATTTGTAATAATCAAAACAGTAAATTTAAAACATTCAATAACATGTTACACAAGATAGCCGGTAATAATGATATATCATAGCATAGAAGAAGTGTGTCAAAATATACATCGTCTTCAATCATAGGTTGAAAAACACCTTATGATCAACAAAATGATAGTACAAAAAGACAAAAATGTTATGTGAGTCTACAAAAGTGATCATCCTATCCCTGGTAATGATCACAATAAGAAACCACTGCTTGGGCCACCCTACAAAGGAACCTCCTAAAAGGTCCTGGGACCCCAATCACATATAGCTGCAATTTAAGTGGGATATCATCTATGCCAGTCTCTGGAATATCTACTGTCAAACGCTCTAGATGACTCTCCAAATCATTCAGGATCTCTGTAAATTGTTCGTGTGGGGCTGGTACTACTACAGCTGGATGTCTCCTCTCATAAGACTAGAGAGCGGTCGGTCATCGTGGACCCACATCTGCATTTAAAACTTTTTATTGTCAGTTTTGGACGATTTAAAAAACAAAAAAAAATTAGTTAAAACTTAGAAAGTGTTGAAAATGATTTTACCTGAATCATCCCACTGCTCTCCTGGTGGAACAATCATGTCTGGGTCACAGCGATAATCCATCCTGGCATATGGAAAATCTTGAATCACAAAAATTTGGTTCCTCAACCAACGAAAATACTCAGGCAGAAATCGAACAGCCTCTGAACCCTCCTTAGGGTGATGGGCCATCAAAGCAACCCAACGCATTATCCTAGGCTCTCAAGGAAGACCAGCATGAACAGAAAGCTGTTGTGGGACCAACATAGGGACCCTCTCTAGACCAAGGCTCACAATGAGGAAACCATATCCAAATTTTTTCAGTTGTCCGTTCTTTTCTCTAGTTAGTTGGCCTTTTACATTAGCCAACACAGCCTCGCACCAGTTGAATATGGTACCTCGATAATAGTCTACCGCCATTTGCATCTGGGATCCAGTAGCTACATGCAATGCTGCACTCCCACATAGTTTGGTGACAGTGAATGCAATAACCTTAAGTTCAGGACAGTCGATAGTTTTAATATCGATTCGTTTGTCCTTTGTTTGATCATTGCAAAACTCCAATCAGAAACTAGCGACAGAATGGCCACCTACCCTAGTCCCGAAAAGAGATAATCATTCACCTCTCTTGGGCAAACCAGTCAAGAAATATATGTCCTCTAGCTCAATTTTGAGCCGGTAGCCACCAATCATGAAACATCGGTCCTGTATGTTCCACCTGTCTACCAGCCATTGCAAGAAGTCTACTTGGGCCCTCATGCCTGGTATGGCCCAGAACTTAAATAGTTTGCATGCTTTCAATGCTTGTATTGTGGGTGGATGATTTATTGCGGAAAAATCCACATCCTCATGCTCGCGTTCATGCCAAATAAGCATTTTGTATGTCCTACAATGAAAAAAGGACATATTAGAACAATTTAGTTTGAAAATTTTTGGGCGGAAATAGAGAAATTTAAATTTTTAAAATCCATTTCGCGAGGTTTGCACCCATTGGTTACAGACAATGCATAGGTTTGCATGCGTCATAAGCAATAGGTGTGGACCCACAACTTTTTTCTTTGTAGAAAAAAGTCGGGGTTTGCAAGGGCTGCATGTTGCACCTGCAGACCCCCGTGAGCGATTTTCTAAACCAATTTCTCCTCCAAAAAATCAAAATTAAAGCCTAAAAATGAAATGTAAATGGTTGATGTGGATTACCTGCAGTTGACAATTTTTTATTCCAATGGACGGATTTTCTGCAATCTTCACAGAAAGTTTCTTACCCAAAAGCTCTCACTTCTCACTCTGAAATCAAAATGGTAAAAATGAATTTACGAAAGCCCTTTTTATAAGATTTTTTGAATAAATGAATTTTTAATTTATTTATTTTTCACTTTAAAAATGTAACTTTTTGATACATTTTTATTTATCCTAAATAGGTGTGAGTAATGTTTTGAGTTTTTGTGCAGAATTTTGGATTTTTTTGGGGAAAATTGATCATTTTTCAACAAAGAGTACTTTTCTCACTTTTTCGGACTCTTCCAAAAAATTTACAAGAAAGTGAAACATTAGAGTCCTCTTTAAGCTCTTTTCTAACTCGTAAAATATGAAAATATTGTTGAGTTTTTCCCTTTTTAACTCGTTAAACAGAATTAAAAGGGTGGTCCACTTACAATTCTTTTATGACCGTATGAACCTGAAAAGATCGCCGGATTTTTGTCATTTCAAGTTTGATATTGGTTATAAAATGACGTGTCTTCGATTTCTTTTTTACTTTTTTAGATCAGAGCCACTAATTATGAAAAGTACTCCTTGATCGTAATGGTCAAGTGGTTCTCTCAAGTATTATTTTATACTTTTTTCAGGCTTGAGGGACACAAATTTACGAAAAAGGACACCCATGGAGTTTTCTTGAGTTTTTCTTCTGACTCCCTAAAATTGAAAAACACTGAGTTTTTCCTATACTGGACTCGTTAAAATTTAACAGTAAAGGACCTGTTCAATTTTAAATAGGAACAAACCACTCCTTCTTAGGGTTTGAATTTTAAACTAAGTTGGACTCATCTGAAGGATGAGCTTATAAACAAGCAAATGTTATCCTCCTCAAGCTTGTCAAAAATAAAGAGGTACTTTCCAGAAATGGTGGAGGAAAAGAGAAAGAAATGAACTTGTTTGTTACACTTTGTATTTTAGAAAATTAGTTAACCACTCTTGAACACGACACTTTCGTTCACTTGGGTTGGGAAATCCTTTGCCTAACAATTAATCAAACCATATTGAAAGTCTTCAGCAGGTTTCTGGGTATTAGCTTTGGGTCAATTGTCACCAAACCATCTGCAGTGTCGTTATGTGTTCAAGAGGTCAGTTCAAACAAACCATTCATTTGCAAAATATCTATCATCCATTTTGACCATCCCTGAGTCAGTCCTTGCCAATATGTTTCTTCAAAACTTGATCTATGATTTCATGTTGTGGGCTTGCCTACGACTGATCACTTTCTATTAACTACAACTCATTATCTAGAAATGTGATCTAGGAATCATCAGTACCTTGGAATTTTCATGCCCTAATGGCAGGTTTCTTGCCTTCGACAATAGGTTGCATCATTGACCTTCGATTAAAGGATTCTATGACATGTTTGACATCAGCTCATTTATTCGCATTTCATGGATTGTACTGAGTACTTTGCCAGCCATTGAAATTACTGGTGGTTTCTCTCACACTTGTTAACAATTTACATCATTGACTAGTAATCAAGTGGTTTCTACCATGTTCGACTTCGACACGTTCATTCACATGGCTAGAATCGTACTAATTCGGGAAGCAGAAATCAGGACCCTAGATCTAGTTTCTACCATCCAGGCTACGAGGACTTTTGTTATTCATTATACAGTGGACTATTCATAAACAGATGGTTGCGCCCATACTGTGTCTACATATGTCTATACTCTTGATGTATTACAAAATCATTCCTGTATCAGAACAAGTTTAGTCAGTTTTATAATCATTTTCAATATGAATATGGGAATGCCCACCTCAGCGATGATATGTTCACATATATATATTTTGCATTGAATGTTTTTATAGATTCCGACTGGGGTGTCCACAGGATGATCCTTGAAATGATAAAGTACTTCACTCTTCATAGATGACAAACTCTATCTTCATCTATTACAGACTTCGCACTTTAGGGGGCAATCTGTTGCACAAAAAATTGTCACCTTGACATTCTGCAATCTGTGTGAGTCCATTACCACTCATGCTTTCCTCCTTTGCAAGTCTTAAGCCTCTGTTCCTCATATCAAGCATTGAAAATAAGAGAAAGCCCTCAAAAATCTCTAAAACTCTGGTTCCGCACTTTCTCTTTGCATTACCTGCGGTCCCGCACCGAATGGTCATGGCTCCTGTGTACTTGACCACTCTGTCTCTGTGTTATGGGTGCGGACCCCTGTAAAAGTTAAAAAGGTGCAAGTATATTCTTAAAAACTCACTTTGAGTCATTTCTAGAAGCTTCTAGAAGGAATATTGAGGTGGAAAGTTCACTTCCTTAAGGTTCATGCATCCCATACCTTAAGGAGCTAACCCCTTGATGTGAGGAGCTCATCCCTTTGAAGGATGACTCTATCCCTTCATAGGTGGACCTATAACCTCCTTCCTCTGCACTATAAAATGAAGCATTGCACTGGTTACTTGGGAGGTTGAGAGATGAATATTTTTGAGGTGAAATGCTACTGGAACTTAGTCTTCTTAGTTGAGTTTTTATGAGGAGAGATTACATACCTCTAATATCTCATTTGGAAGAGTGTAAGGCTTGTCAAAGTAAATGAAATTCCTGTTTCGGACCCTGGGAAGAGCTTGTTCAACATCAAGGCTGAAAAGGTTGTAAGGTTCTTCTACTTCAAAGTTAATACAAATAAGTTTGTTTTTCTCCATAAGCTGTTGTTTTATGGTTTATTTTATGGATTCCTTGATCACCATAATGGACATGATTTATGATATTAGCTATGCAAGTGCGATTTGATGTTTGCTTGTTTGTGATTGCGGGTTCTCAAAAGGAAACTCTTTCGAACGGTTGAAGGATGGTTGCTACAAACTAGTGTTGGACTTAAGGTAGGGTCTTAACACCTCTATAGTTTTTATTTATGAATCATATAGGTTTAGAGAAAGATAGATTTGTTTGTCTGCTTGTTGCTAGACTATATTTTAATACTAGGGAGATCAACCTTGTCCAAAAGATCGATTTATCCGGCCAGCACCCCTCATCAACATAGTCAGTGATCAAGAGATATTTTGGGTTATAAAAGGCTTCTAGTGGGGAGGAATGACCAGGGATTAATATTTTAGCTAAAAAATGAAAGTGCTCATAATTGCTTCAGACTTGAATGAATGGAAATATTTCATCTCAAGGATTCCAATGCCATGAATGGTTCGAAAAACTAACATTGTATGCAAAAGTTAGAGCTTCTGAAAGTTTGGTATATAAAAAAAAGCCCCACCGGGCCAGCCCCCACCCCATGTGACCAAGTGCCCAAACTAGGAGCTAAAGGCCGATAGTTAAGCAAGATTAGTGCGCCACTAATCAGTTTAACATTTAATTAATCTATAATTAAGTTGTCTAAATTTATGGTGGAGCCACCAAATCCGAAACTACCACCAAACTTGGTAGACTTAAATGGCAGTTCTCGAGATTTAGCGGAGGTATTGTAGGAAAAAATGTTTGAGCCATAACTTACTCAGTTCTCAGGGAAAATTGTTTGAGCGAAATTTCAAAAATTAATAGTAATTTTTGGCTAATTGGAATGCTTGGAACTCATTGGAGCAAGTTGCAGAGGCAGAAGAGGTCATCTATAGGTGTTTTTGGTAACTTTAAGATTTTTGAACCCTAGGGCCACCAAGTGTTGGAGGCCATTCCCAAAGTAGCTGGTAACCAAATTGAGTAAAAAAAAGTCATTTGTGATAGATTTGAATGTTTTAAACTCATTGGAATAGGTTCCAAGATCATTGGATGCATGTAACAACAGTTTGAGCGCTATTGAAGGTAATACAAAGGCCCACATTATGAAGTTGGACCAAGGAGATGTAGCCCAGGAGGGGTGAACTCCTTCAACAAAACTTTGTGTATTGAGCTCTGTTATTTGTTCTTTATGTGTTTCTATATGTTGTTCTTCATCCATTTAAATTCATGCTTTTAAGTTCATGCAAAACACTAAATTTCACCAACTTAGATGAATTGAAAATTACATGCTCATGGATATACTCTTTATGGATACGCAAACCAAAGAAAAAAAAATTATATATGGAAATGATAATAGCACAACAGTAATTAGCAATCAAATTCAAATCAATAGGAGTCCTAAAGAAGACCAAGTTGTAACCTATACCAGAGATAGGGTTGGAGCCTCATAGAGACAAGGTTGGTGCCTTGGAAGATAGGGTTGGAGCCCTAGAGGTTGGTGCCCCAAATTGACAAGGTTGGAGCATTGGAAAGTCCAAGTTGGTTCTTGGCATAATACAGGTTGGAGCCTGGGAGATAGAATATTGGTGTCTTCATCTAGGGTTGGAGCCCTACACATATATTTTACTTGATCTATTGTAAATAAGAAATTATAAAAGTATTTATTCTATTATTATTCATTTTTTGTTCTAAATATAAGTGTTCTAACTCGTAAAAGTAACAGTTGAAAACAAATATTGATTCACCCCCCCCTTCTCAGTATTTCCAACAATTGGTTCTAGATCCAGTACTTTTACTCAAAGCCTAATAGATTGAAGGTAGAACAAAAATGGAAAAGCCAAATAAGAAGGCCTCCAATCCTCCTAAAGATGTTTCTTCCTCAACCGTGAAAACTGAAGACAATCAAATTGGGAAAGTTCCAATGTTCAATGGAAACGTTGATGTATGGAAGGTAAGAATGAGAAATTTCTTAATGGCTCAAGGCATTGAAGTATGAGAATTAGTGATTACTGATAATACGATGGATGGAGAATAAAAGGAGTACAATACAAGAGAAATGCAGGTAATTTTGAATGGGCCGCCAATTTCTATAAAGGCTAATTTGGAAAAATGTTCATCAACAAAAGATATATGGGACAAACTTCATGCCCTTCACTCAAAAGGAGCATTGACGATGAACTCTAGTCAAGAAGATGGTGGCAAGAAAGAAGGAAATCCAGAACCCTTCAAGGAAGCTAAAAATAAGAGTGATGACATCAAGGCCATAGAAGACTTAGAAGAAGAAAGTAAAGAAGACTTTGAAGAGGATCTCCTAACTAAACTTATAGCCTCCATGGAAAATATTAACAATTTTGAAAAAGGAAAATGAGGTACTTAAGAAGAAAGCACAAGATGGTGACCAAGACAAGACAAGGAAGGAAGTTGATATTTTCAAGTACAAGAAAGATTTGCGTATCTCACCAAGCTTAAGGAGGAATTTCATCAAAACAAAAGAAAGAATCATGAAGAAGTAATATCCATGAAAAATCAATTGGATAAGGCAAAGAAAGGGAAGAAAATTTGTCAAGCCACCTTAAACAAAGACTCAAGAGATTTAACAAACTTGAAGCAAAGATTGGTCAATACAAGGAAGATGTTTCCTCCCTTAGATCTCAACTGGAAGAAGCAAGCAAAAAAGAACAAGGAGTTGATAAGGTGATGGAATCTTTGGCATTCATAGAAGGACAATTTGATGAAGTAGAAAAGGAGAGAAACACCATAACGTGTAAACTAGAAGAAAAGGATGATGGAATCACCAATTTAAAATCATAAATCACTTCCCTTAAGGCCCAATCATGTGAAGAAACCAAGTTCAAGGAAGAAAATGTCATTCTTAAAAAGGAAGTTGACTTGCTGAATGAGAATTTGAAAAGTTATCAAACTCTAGATGAAATCCTAAGGCATCAAAGATCTCCCATTGATAAATGAGGTCTTGGATACATAGGTGAATCCTTAATTAAGAATGATGAAAACCCTAATTATTCAAACAACAAGGATGTGAGGAAGTCTGGAAGAAATGCTGATGCTTCGAGTTCCAACAAAGGAAAGAAGAAGAGTCAAGACAATAATGGAAGGAATCCTACTCCAAGGAGACTTGCACATGGTGTCAAGAATACAAAAGGAAATGAATATCATCAAAGAATCCCAAGGTAAAATGACTTCAGAAGTACATCAAAGAAATCTTCGTCTCCCATGTACCAAAGTATGTTTCTTGGTTATTGCTTTTCTTTTACAAACTTTGGGCACACGACAAAAGATTGTAGGGCATATCACAAAGAAAAATATAATGGTCCCTACCAATCTCCTAGAAGTAATTTTGCAAGAATAATTCATGATTACTCATTTCTAAACAAGATGGAGTGCTTCAATTTCCATAACATTGGACATATGGCACGTGATTGTAACTTAACTTGGGTCGCTAGACAAGATAGAACTATGACAACCAAGCCAGAGAAGAAAGTTACACAGGTATGCAGAAGGAAGAAAATTGGATCTTAAAGCCTCTTGAACACTCAAGACATCAACTCATGTTGTTGATCTAATGAGTACATCTTTGGCAGATATGATATTCCAAGTCATGATGATACAATTCTGCCAAAAATGATACTAATAGGGGGAGCTTGTGATTCTTGACTATTCCTGCAGAAGCTATGCATGAAGAGCCCTATGAAACCCTTGATGAGTCACACATGGTTAATCATATCTTGATATATTATCTCTCGAGAGTAATTCCATTGAAGAAAATCTTGATATTGTGTCTTCACTACACATCCATTGTTGAAGATGTCTTCTACTTGATCACAAGCCAACAATATTTCTTGTCTTGAAAAAAAAGAAGAGCTAAAGGAGTTTATGCAGGCATGGCGAGTTGGTTGATTACATGAAGAAATGTAAAAATCATCTACCTCATCCATTTCCACGAAAGCATGCAAAGGATTAGGCGGAGAAAGTCCATTAAAGAAAGGTATAATGACAAAGGAAGTTGCAAAGAGAAACATAACAAGAAGGAGCACCATGACAGGGGGAGAAACATATCTATCATGGAGTACTATCATTGATGAAGAAAATGTGATGGAGAAACATGTCAAGAAGCAACTTGATAGGTGGAGTAGTTGGGCACCCCATTTGGCATTGCTGTCAAAGGGGGAGCAAATGCTAAAAGGGGGAGAGTATTGCCATCAATGACAAAGGAGAAGATTGTTGAATAAAGTTGTCATTGATGGCATCATAATTGAATTGTTGAAACAAACCCTAGGAGACCTAAACCCTAACTACTTGACTAGACCCTAGGTGCATGAGTATATTAATGAAATTCTAGATTCACTTTCCATAATGAAGCGCTAGCAATGATGTCATTATGATATCATGTTTTCATTGTTGAAGCTAGCCATGTAAGTCATTAATGATGGAAAGCAAATAACTTTCATTTATATGCATTTCCCAAGCTTTGTTGGAGATGCCCTAAGAAAGAATTTACCTTGTTGAAGATGCCCATGAAGACATATTGAAGAGGCACCATAGCCTTGTTGAATGATGCTCATAATTCCCATGTGATGAAGCCCTAATCTAGTAACCCTAGATGTATGAATATGTCAAAGAAACCCTAGCCCTTGTACATGCATGAAGATCACATGCACTAGAATGTCAATATAATGAAAAAATTCTAATCCACTTGATGCTCTAATTACATAAAAGAAATTATTTAATAGGGTTGTTATGAAAAAATATGCATATGATGAAAGAAAAATTAAATTTCCATCATTAGAGGTCATATCTTGAAGGAAATACTATATCAGCTTATAGAAGAAGTCACAATATTTCCAATGAGTACTCTCTTACCTCCTAATTCATTACCGTTGAAGAGAAATCAATTTTTGAAATCAACATATGTCAAAAATTGTCAAACTGTCCAAGTCGACTTGAGTAGGATCATAACCCTTGGCAAAGAGACGTGTCCCTTCAGATTATGTAAAAACCACTATAAATATAAACCTAAATGTCCATTCAATCTCATATTTTTTGGTGGAGATAGGACAAGAAGTAGAGAAGCAGCCACAACCTAGAAAAACAAGGAAGACAAGTTTGTGGAATTGTTCTTGGGTTAAATAGTCTCCCACAAGTTCGAGCTAGGAGGAGGGAAGTTGTCGTAGTTTTCATGGTTGAAGTTTTTGTAGTTGCCATGGTTGAAGCTGCACTAATTGTCGTGGTCAAAGTTGTCGTAGTTGTCACGGTCACAGCTGTTGTAGTTGAAGTTGTCGTGGTTGAAGCTACTGTGGTCGAAGTTTCCATAGTTTTCATGGTTGAAGTTGTCGTAGCTGCCGCAGTTGAAGTTAGCGTAGTTGTTGTGGTCGAAGTTGTCGTAGTTGTTGTGGTTGAAGCTGTCATGGTCGAAGTTGTCATAGTTGTTGTGGTCAAAGTGTTGATTTATTGGGATTGGACAAATAGAGCTTGTTGAATTCTTCTCTTGAGAACAAAATAAGACAGAGTTGGAAAACTTTGTGAAGTACCATATTGAAGATTTATGGAGATCATTGAAGACCCTGATGCATTGAAGCCATCATGAGGTGACCTTGAAGAAGTTTTGTTTGGGTAACATGAAGAGTTGTGGAAACACCCTCTAAGAAGACAAAGTTGTCATTGAGGAGCTAAGTGCTTTGAGATCAAGGGCATTTTTGATGGTTGTATAAGATATTGGGAGCCTTGAAGAACTATTAAACTTATCTTGACGAATTGAAGTTGTGGTTTATAACTGTAGAGGATCATAGTCCTAAAGAAGACTAGGTGGAGCCTGTACGAGAGATGGGGTTGGAGCCCTAGAGGTTGAAGCCCCATAGAGACAAGGTTGGTCCCTTGGAAGATAGGGTTAGAGCCCTAGAGAATAGGAGTCCTCAAGAAACTACGTTGTAGCCTATACCAGAGATAGGGTTGGAGCCCTAGAGGTTGGTGCCTCAAATTGACAAGGTTAGAGCCTTGGAAAGTCAAAGTTGGTGCTTGGCATAATACAGGTTGGAGTCTCGGAGACAGAATATTGGCGTCTTCATCTAGGGTTGGAGCCATACACATATTTGTACTTGATCTATTGTAAAGAAGAAATTAATAAAAGTATTTATTCTATTATTTTTCATTTTGTGTTCTAAATATAAGTGATCTAACTCGTAAAAATAACAATTGAAAAGAAATACTGATTCACCCCCCCTCTAAGCATTTCCAACACAAGTGAGACTCCATGTGGCCTTTGCTGGTTAATATTTTCTACAGATTTTGATGGTCCAACACCACTCACAACATTAGTTGTTGGTGGCTCCTCACATGATGATGTACCAAGCTACCATGTTGCATTGGCATCAGAGTCAATGTGGCTCTTATCTAATAGGTGCAACCAATACTATACATACCTGGAAGATGTCAGGAAGTAGGTTAAGCCTTCATCTGGGTGGACGAGGACCTCGCGCTTGGTTGCACCTAAGATTTTGTCTCTCTTGTGAAGACCCATGAACCACTCCCTAGAAGTCCCCCACGACAAATTAGTTGACATGGAGTCCTAGTTGAAACTCCACCAATAACTTCCTTAAGAAATATAGAGGTAACTCCCTATTATTATAGGAAGGTTTGTCAAATACCATAAACCATTTATCCATTTTATTATCTAGAAATGGTTGGTAGCTGCACCAGTCCATACACATGCATTTTTGGTTGACTGCTAAAGGTTAGTTGTCTCTTTGATCAATAAACAATGACAACAAATCTTGTTTAGTAATGTTGAGGTCTTTGATTTGGTATTTATTTAGACATTTTCTATAATGTTCATTCATTTTAGCCCTATAATTAAAAACATTGGTTAATTGGCTTTGGGCATTGGAGATATATAATTGCGCTTGATAACCTTGCAAGAGACTATCATGAAGGCTCTTTGGTGTTTTGGAGATCTTAGATCAATGATTTCAATGTAGCGAAGGATGCATCAATTTCATCATTTGGATCTCTTAGTTCTTTTGGGTTTGGATGTTCTAAATTTTTGTTTAGTGATGGGGGTTTGGGTTCTAAATAGGTTCCATATTAATCAATTTCCCTACAATTCAATATAATGATTGTGTTTAGGGTATTAATTTGGGTGTGTTTTTCCAGTTAACAAAAAAAAAAACAAAGAAAAAAGACAAGACAAAACAAAACATTAGAATACCTACGTGGACTCCAAATAGTAGATATGATATTAATTTGGTTTAGTAATCAACAAATTTTCTCAATATCTCCCAAAAACATGTCATGATGTACCAATATGGTAAAAGATGGGGCTATTGGTATATAAATAAAAAATCTCACAAGGAAATATGCATATTCTTAAGAACATTTGCATGTTCCTATAATGCATGTGTATTCTAGTTAAAAACTTGTGTGAATGGTAAGTTGACAACCTAGTGAGTGTCCTAGTTGGCAATTTGTGCCTTCTTGAAAGTGGATGCTCATAAACATGTGCACATTTCTAAAAATGTGTGAGTGTTCCTCCATACACATGTTTTTGATGGCCCCATTGCCACTTGTGGAGCCACCATCTTTTTGGGAGCACCCCAATTAAACAAAGGAGGCAATGACTGCAAGAAAATGAAAGCCCTCAATAAATAAAAGCAAGCAAAGTAGGTAGGAAGAAAATTTGCACATAGAGTATGGGAAAATTGGTATGTGATGTCATAAATCCAAGCAATGATAAGCTCATTTCAATTGGAATTGTTTGTTCTTTATGAATAAATAGAGTATTTAACCAAAACATCTAATTTTCAATGTCCATCACTAAAATGTAATTTTATTTAATTTTCAATTTCTATCACTAAATTGTAATTTTAATAAATAAGAAATACATATATCCCTAAATTTCATAAGGTTTTATTATATAAAATGCTAACATTTTTTTAATTTTTTAAAAATAATTATATAGGAAAAATTGTAAGTGATATTTTGATGATAGCAAAAATAGGCACAGCGCACAGCGATGAAACTTTAGAAAAAGGGGTAGGGCAGCTGGAAGTCGGAAATTGTTACACCGAAAAGTTGGCACAGTACAGAGCCATGGGAACAAATTTAAACCAGCGGCACGGAAATTTCACATCGAAAAAGAGGCACAGCACACAGCCATGGGTAAGCGCGTTAATATAAACCAGCGGCTGAGGAACAAAGGATTGAGAACCCACAAAAGAAATCAACGGCGGGAAGAGAGAATTTGTCCCATTGGGAGAGCTGGACTCCACTGTGAAAAACGCCTTCCCGACTCCCGAGTGTGCAATTTTTGTGTAATTTATTCTCATCATTTCGTGCATTCTCAAGTTTATTATGCAATTGCGACTTTTTTTTAACACGATAAGCACGTTCATTCAACATTGGCGCTGCAAGGATTTGCACGAATCTAAATCCTAAGTGGCCATCGTCAGATCCACTACATACACCACTCACTCTGCTCGATCTCATTCTCCCTCCATTAAATAAACCTCCGCCCTCCACCAAAGTCTTACAACGGACAGTTCAGATTGAGTAGATAGTACTGAGAAATATTAGTGATGGGGTTCAAGCTTTGTTTTGCATTGCTTTTTCTCTGCACTCTGCTGTTCGGCCTCGCCATTGCTGACGATGGAAAGGTACCGACTCTTAATTTCTTCAAATTAATTCTTTTTCGTTACAAGATTACTCAGTTTTAATGTCGCTAATTTCGCTGATCTGCATGCAGGTGCACATTGTGTACATGGGGAGTTTACTCAACAATAATAAAGAAGAGCTAGTAACCAGTCATCTGCAGGTTCTTTCGTCTGTTCTCGAAAGGTATCAAATTATGAAATAAATATTCAAATTTCAGAATTGATTTTATTAATTGCCACGATTTAGCAGGGAAAGCAGGAGTATTATCAGTGTTCCCTGATCCAGTGTTAAACCTTCATACAACACACTCATGGGACTACTTAGAAAAGGACTTGGCCATAGCAGGCTCTTCTTACAGACAACCGAAATCTTCTGGGGCTGATGTCATAATAGGGTTTCTAGATACAGGTATATTTGTCTTTTGAAACTCCATTTGTTTAAGTTCAGTTTTGATTGTAGAGTTAGGGGAAAATATTTGAAATTTGACTATTTTAGAATTAGTATAATAACGAAAATGTTTATTTATTTTAAATTTATATATATTAAAAAAAAATTATAAAGAAACTGATGGTCTTATTTTATATTTATCAATTTTGAAAAGAGTATTTTAAAAATACTATAAATTAGTTTTTGAAAATAACGGAAATTTAGGTAAGACTATGATAAAATTTGTCATAATTTTTTAAAAATCTGAGTTATAGCTGTCAAACTTCAGGATTTTGGCTGCTCAGGGTTTTTGATGTTGCTGAATCTATTTCCACAGTAAAAATGAATCAAACACTCTACAATTCTGATTTTTTAATTTTTTTTACCCTATTCAACAAAAAAAATTGTGGTTAGGGTTGGAATCAATTTTTTTTTCACCCTCTTGTTTGTCTCCCCGTTCAATTGAGAAAACCAAATTTGGAGAAACATTTTAAACAATGTCTAAAATCCTCAATCTAATTAAATTTAAGGAAATGAAATTTTGAAATATGTTGAGAGTAATATGCTTGTCCTAAGAAATGGTTTATAATTTAGTTTGTCCTAAAAAACACTCTCTACTTCAGTATGATAAAAATGTAATATAATATTCTGTTCAAGGTTTTGATTAATCAAATTACATAAAATTAAAAAATATTTAAAAAAATTAATAATTATAATT
>APFE031462678.1:0-12997 GCA_000404065.3 Pinus taeda
AAAGGAACCTGTGAAGATAGAGTTTGAACTAAAGGAGGAAGAATCACACTCTGTAGCAGAGGAGGAATCAGAAGATGAAGAGCCACAAACTCCGGCTGTGAGAAGATCAGCTCGAGAAAGAAGGAAACCAGAAAGGTATAGTCCATTTTCTTTCTGTTTAAACTTTGCTTTGTCTGTTACTGATGATGATCCCAGAACTGTGAAGGAAGCAGTGGATTCAGAGGATGGAAAACTCTGGAAAGAGGCCATGGTTGATGAAATGGCATCTTTGCATAAAAATGAGGCTTGTGATCTGGTGGAGTTGCCGGTTGGAAGGAAACCCATTGGCGACAAATGGGTGTTCAAGAAGAAGCCAAATGCAGAAGGGGAGGTGGAGAAATACAAAGCTCGGTTGGTAGCAAAAGGTTATTCCCAGGTGCCGGGAATTGATTTTGGTGATATTTTAATTTTTTTTATAGTAAGGTTTTTATTTTTTTGCATATTTAAAGAAAGTCGATATTTTGAATTTTCGATATTCTACATATTTATACATCGTTAATTAATATTTCAATCCACATGAAATAATTGTCTCTAAAAAACAATATTTTTGAACAATTGACATAAAAATAATGATTTTTAACATAAATATAATTAAAAACTACAATTTTGATAATTTTTTGTAATTTTTTGCTAGAGAAGACATGTCAAAATCACAATTTTTATAGAAAAATTTTAACTAAAAATGGTTAAATAATAGTTTTTTTTATGAATTTCATGTCAAAGAATAACAATAATCACTGTTTTTTTTCAAAAAATAATGATTAACATAAAAATTAATGCGAAAATCAGATAATACAAATATTGAACGCATAACAACCTTAATTAAGTGCTTATTCTTCTCATAAAATGTCAAAGTCAAAACATTATGAGTACAACTAATTAATAGTTACAAAAAATGAGCTTGATTTCCAAACATAACTTAAATTTAATCAACAATGTCACGTAATCCAAACCCTTCATCCTCTAGAGTTTCATCATTGTCTTCTTCTACAATACTTTCTACTTCATTTTGCTCATTTCCTCCTCTAATGGATCTTTGATGTCTGTGAATCTCCCAATGTATGCCTTTCCAATCATTTTGTGTAATGGTGGTTGGCATTCCTTTGCTTTTTTTCCACACGTGATTCACTAAAATCCCCTTTCTTCAACCCAATTTCTTTCATTGCATCTATAAGAAAATGAAGAGCATTAATTCTTTGCTGAATAAAATTGCACTGTATTGGATATTTTTCAATGGCCATGCAATTTCTTCCTTTTTGAAGGCAACATGCTAGTGTTGTACCTAATTATCAAGCACAAAAGAAATAATGAAGTAAATTAGTACAATGACATATAAATTAATAAATAACATATTGAAATTCAATTCCATATAATCAAACTTATCTAAGCTAGAAAATTCATCCAAACCCCAATTTCCTTCATTTGAACATATGTCTATAAGATAGTTAATTAATAACTGTGGTTTTTGATAAATTATAACTATCTCTCCTTTTGCTTCTTTGTCTTCATAGTTAGTTTTCTCACAACAACATCATAAGTCACCGTTTGGCTATGACTCTCTCCATCTACCCGATTAAAAATCATAAACATATAACTATCAACTTTTTCCCAACTATCAATATGGATGAACTCACAATCATTTATAAATGGTTGATCTTCATGGTTAAGAATATTTGACTTTTATCTGTAACATGAAATAGTAGAAGTTCAATTAACTTATACATAAATGAATTTTTTAACATTAATCAAATATACATTGTAAATGTCTTACCATGTAAGCTACATCCTTGAATTTGTTTTCCCCTTCAAGCTTGACAATAACATTACCAATCATGTGTCTGAATGAAGTGTTACAAATCTTCATAATGGTGATGACGTGACTTTTAGAAATCCCGCAACCACTTTACTAAGAGCTTGATAATTATAAGGGTCACTATCATAGTCAATATTTGGAATATTGAAACCATGGAGAATATCTGCAATAAATAGGGTATAATCCCTTTTAGGTATGAGTTTAGCAATGTCTTCACAGTGGCCTTATATTACTTGATATTGAATAGTGTCTAGCCCATTCCAAATGAAATGAGTAAGAGTCGGATCAAGTTCAACATTCTTAAGACATTACTTCTTCATTGTTTCAATCTTTATTTTTTCAATAAAGGTTCTGAAACTATCTGGTGCTCCATTTTCATCCTTCTTTATCTTTTATAAAATAAACAAATATATGTGTAAGTTATAAATTACAAATAGTATACAGAAATAAAAATGAATGTATAAGTCAACATACCTTTTTAAATGCAAGATAAACTTTTTTTAATGTTGATGTAGAACTTGAATCTAGATAGTTGCGTACAACATCATCCCAACTATCTTCATTCAACAATTTAACCATTTGTTGTTGAATTTTCATGTAAACTTTGTGACTGCATAGAGAAAGTAAAAAAAATTAATATAATGATATGTATAACAAATACTACCAAGAACAACATGTTATATTTAAAAGAAAAATATAATCTATAAATAAATAAAAATAATTCAACAAACTTACTTTTGAAATTCCTCATACATTTTCTCCAATGATAATTCCCCTGACCTCACACGAGGTAATATTGTTTTGATAAGTTTTTTATCCTTCACTCCTTGCAATGCTCTCTAAAGTGTGATAGTCATATTTTATGGAAGCTGCTTCATTTCAGGACCTGATTTACTGTTGCTACATATCAATGGATTATACTTTTTTGACCTTCTGGTTTTTAATGTCAATGTTCTCCCACATGATAAAAATCTCATTAATCAACTCCCATATCTCTTCATTTCTAAATGCGAATTGGAAAATGCTATCAACACCTCTGAATAAATCACTAAATTTTCCACCTTTTCCGCCTTTTGAATTGATTTTCTCTTCAATTTGATAGCCTATTTCCATACAACGCTCCTTTTGGAAATCTACAGTAACATTTATCCTATCCCCACCAAATTTTTCTTCAAATTCACTATGATAAAATATAACCCTTTGGATGAAAGTCATAGACATCCTATATTCATTATCTGAATTATGATCCCATGCCACTAACTTTGCTTCTGTATCTGATAAACCAACATAAATGATACATTTCATTGTTTCAAAATGTGGGTTATTGGCATATTCCTCCATTAATTGTCTTTGAGCTTCTACAGAATGGTTCCCTCCAAGTACATAATAACTGTATTCAGAACATTTTGACTTATCAAATGCTTCTTTGTTGGGAACTTGAACTGGATCAACAAGAAGCACATAATTAACCACATGAGCATATGGATTTTACTTCATCAATGTCTTCAAGTTGTGAACATGCAGATGGTGTGGCTTTTTGATTTGATATTGACATTGTCCTTCACTTTCCTTATAGATTTGTCTGACATTAAGCTGAAATGTACGACCACCCTCAATTAAGTTTCTCTTTGTCAAGTTCTGTCGAATGGAATTTTGTTTTGTTTTGATAATGTCATCCTCTAAATCAGCTTCTGGTGTAATGATTTCTCTGTTTTCTTTTGAAGTTTCACTAGATTCTTGACTTTTGGTAACGACTACTTCAAAATGTTCAACTTTACTTTTCTTCTTCATAACATTCTCATCATTAACTGAATAGATTTATTCTTAGGAATTGTTACTTTTTGTCTTTTATGACTCTTCTCAGTTCCAATATCATCCTCAGTAACGACAACATATTCTTCACTGCCACTTTCAACTTCCTCGTCTTCAAAGGTAACTTGTCTACTTTTGCTAGATTTATCCACTAGAGGCTTCTTCTTTTTTTCTGATCCCTTGGATGTAGTTTTGTAGCATTACGAATTACTACATTTTGCTTGTTTTCCATATCTTATTCTGACACTGAGTAGAAACTGCTGACAACTTTCATAATATCATGCTCTATGAAATGAATTGCTCCCAACCTAATTGAACAACTTTGAACAAAATTCTGCGAAACAAAATATCATATGTCAATAAAAACAAAGTTAAAAAAAATAATGAGATAGTTACAAGAATGCAAAACAAAAATATAAATAAAAATACTTATGATATTTTGTTTCATCTCATTTACTATTTGTTTACACAACTTTGTAGATACCTCTCTCGTGTCATACAATGAATATGATAACTGGGATTTAATCCTTTCATGTGACTTGAGCAGTTTTGTAAGTATGTAAACAACTTCATTGTCCGGTATCGAACACGTCTGTGACTCTCCCCATCACGTCATAAATTCCATTATCATTAGATGTATCAACATATAGATATATCTACACATTTTGGCTTTCTCTTTCTTTCACATACCAAACTTTTGATGGAAGTTTCACTTCTTTTGATTTCTTCCAGTATGAAATCATCTTCTTATGATTTGAGGCACTTGAAAGATTTGTAGCCATCAGCTCAGGTGGGGTTCATTCACCAATGTTTTTTGAAGATCCACCTTTAAGAGTCTTTGGTCTCAAAAGATTCACATAAATCTTCGTTGATGCCATTTTCCTGAAAAAAGACACATAAATCATTAAATGACAAAAACATGGTAACTTAAATTAACAATAAAAACGATAAATGATAATTAATTTTATAAATCATAAAAATTTAGAGAAAAAAATTAAAAAATACATCACCCTGCCGCTGCACCTTCAAAATCGGTCGGCAAACTGAGCCGACCGTTAAGTCTGACCCCCATTCCCACCTTGGCAGCCCAACCATTGCCCCCAACCCAACCTCGGCAACCCCGCCACCCTCGCCACCCCTGCCACCTGATAAACCATCAAGCCGTCGAGGTGGGGCGAAGGAGCTACCTGCGGGTTGTCAGGTCGTTAGGGTGGCGAGCTCCCCCATGCCACCCCGACGGTCCGCCACCCCGCAGCTCCCCCCCCACACCACCCCGGCAACCCAGTCGCCCTCGAGGTGGCAGGGTGATTCTGAGAGCTCCCCCTCGCACCACCCTGGTGACCCACCCCCCTTCCCACGGGGTGCGTGGTGATTCTCAGAATCGCCTAGCCACCCCGCGAGCGGACGAGCCACTAGGGTGGCACGGGAGGGAGTTGCAGTAGCTCCCCTCCGCGCCATCCCGATGGCTTGCTCACCAACGTGGCAGCTCCCCCTGCACCACCCCAGTGGCTGCCTGCCCACGGGGTGGCGGGGTGACTCAAGATGGGAACTATAAACTCAAAACAGGAACTTTGGAAAAAGAACCCCGAAAAAACATCAAAAACAATGCTAAAAACAAAAAGTGTGTATACTGGAATGATGGTTTTTTTTTTTAGGGTCAATTTTGAACATGTTTTAAAAATGGCAGTGAAAACGAAATCTTTGTGCAAGAAACACCTTGAAAACAAAAAAGTGTTGATATTGGAATGATGATTTTTTTTTTAGGGTGAATTTTCAACATTTTTAAAAAATGCTAGTAAAACCGAATTTTTATGTGCAAAAAAAAATTGTTTATGAGGAAAAAACACACTAATGTTTTTGGTAGAATAACATTTTTCTTTCCTAAGTATAAATTCAATATGTTTTCAACCATAACATGCTAGATACAAAAAAAAATTGGAATTTTTTCAACCATAAAATTAAAAAACCTTGACATTATGAACAAATTACATGACTAGATTAATCAAAATGTCATTATTTGTATATTGACTGAAACATATAATATATCTCTAATTTAATGTTGCATTTTAGATATTCTAAACAATCAAAATTATCATAATTAAGACATATAATCCAATAACATAAAAACGACTCATAACTTTTGATTTAACACCATATGGAAATCAAATTTTTTATTTCAAGATACGATGCAAACATCAGTTATATAAACTATCTTAGACAATTATTCAAAATCACTCATATTTTCTTGCACACCATCAGAATTCACATCTTCAAATGAATGACTGGATGCTAACGAAGATGTTCCATATTCTTCTCTTTCATCAACTAGTGCCCCATCTGAGTCCACACACATGCCCACCATTTCAAATTTCAAAATTCTTCTAGATCTACGACTAGTTTTAGCAGACTCCCATCTCAACAATGTTCCTTCTCATAACAACCTTTTTAGAATCTCTATAATCTTGAAGCGAAGAGTTCCTCTCTTTGTTAAATTGAATTCATAAACAAGTATGTCAACATCCTCCAATTTTAAGATGTTTGTGCGGCGACGATTTATATTTGTACCCATTATTTTTCTCTTTCCACCATTTTTTTGTCAACTACCATCTATGGCTTATACACACCATTGAATGGGTGTGTATTTGTTGCATACCAATGTACTTCAACACCTGTAACATCCTCATTTTCTATAAAAAAAGTTTATAACCTTAGCAACCCAAAATGGATAGCCATTGGGATCTCCATCTGCTAGCACTGCAATCATGCAACCCTCCTTAATATCATGTATTGAACCCCTGTAAAGGTATTCCATGGCTTCACGTTGTGCACGAGACCTTCTGGAACCAATATAAATTTCTCTTTCCTCTGCCTGTGAAGAATTAATAATACCTTGAGATTGTTGTTGTTCAACAATATTTATTTCCTCACGTTCATTTCACACATTTTGTGGCCAAATAAATGGATTTTTCAAAGGTATATCTTCATTTGTTGTTGTTGAAATGATATCACTTTGATTATTGAAAAATGACTCCCACAAAACTGAATCAGCAATGTCAAAGTACTCATATGTATATCTAATAAATTTTTAATTTCTTCTAGGAAATCAAAATAATTTATATCTCTATTTTGTTTACGTGCATTATGAACTTCACCAACTGATTGTAATAACAATATTTTTTATGAAAATATTGGATGATCTGGAATGAACTTCAAAAATTCCAAACCTGATGAAGGTGCCCATTTTGCAGTAGTTGAATACTTCTTGCCCCATATTAATGTTTTCCCATCAATTTTTTTGATACGAAATTGATGTTGGAAGATAATGTCATTAAGTTATTCAATGCATTTCTCTTCACCATGCGATCCCAGAATAAACCTTGCATGTCAACAGTTTCTTCCAACACATCAAAAGTAGGCTCTAGCATTTATGATTTCTTAATACATTCAATTAATGATGGCAAGCTCCCAACTTCCTTCCTCCTCAATGTGACTGAAAAATGATTGAACATCCGATCAATATGATCATGAGTGTGTCAAACAAGAAGGAAACCAACCTTTACCTTCTGAAAAATTCTCAATTCAACAAGCATGTTTAGATATCCAAAAACAACCTGATTTTCGTTTTCACGACAAGTGTTGTCCAATTGTAGATACCAAAATTTAGGAATATTACCAGACCAATGAGAAAGCACATCATAAATTATGGTTATTGTCAGATTTGCATCATTATGAATATTTGGAGCTATGAAGTACACCCTTGGCAACATTTTCCCATCGAATACCATACAATCGACCAAGTGATACTGGATAAAATTTTCCTCCTGTAAATTTTTTGTGTGTGAACAAAATGTGGTAAAAGTGTTTTCTTGTGGTCCATACCATCAATTATCAAATCCAAATATTTATTCAGATTAACATAACACTTCTTTTGATGCTTGTACAACTTTTTCCTTTCACTTGTTTGTTGTTCACAATGCTCTTGAAGTTCTTTGACAATTGAATCTACACAACATAAAAGAAAGCCATTAAGAAATATGTTTTCATAGTTGATGAC
Organism: Pinus taeda; assembly: GCA_000404065.3. Taxonomy (NCBI): domain Eukaryota; kingdom Viridiplantae; phylum Streptophyta; class Pinopsida; order Pinales; family Pinaceae; genus Pinus; species Pinus taeda. The sequence continues at coordinate 7,719 of APFE031462678.1, forward strand.
TATACAATTTTAAAAGTTAAAGTTATGAATGCTTACCTCTTTCTGACACTTCACATTTGTCCCTTTTTTATTTAAGAGAAGCACATGTACTGCAAATCCTCATCCTTGTCTCTTAGGAATATGGACATTGTTGAATTCTTTCTTCCATACCTTCACAAAATATTGATATGTAATAAATCAACCCTATCCCTCAACACCTTCTGCATATTCTTTGTATAAGTTGTAGATTTATCGTCTTGAGAAATTATCTGGAATAGGTATTTTCTCTCTATTTGGCATACACTCTCCATGCTTTGAAAATAAATATTTCATCCATGACAATGCAGTATTTGATAATGGCCCAAATTGTCATTTATGATGTACTTCTGAATAAAATGTGGGATCATTTTCCATTTTTTTTTTAATTCTCGACTGACGAAAATTACACATCGAATGAAACATTTTGAAAGCCTTTCTACAGATAAATAAAGACCCAATATGATAATCATAACCTGACAATGTAGATTGCATGCACCCAACTAAATATGAATTTTGCATGCTTTTATTCATTGAAAAATATCTTCCTTTTCTCTAATGCAAATTTGAAATCCATATGTTTCAAGCAATCTTTTTTACAACATTCACTTGAAATGAAAGCGCTAATAGAACTTCTTCTCGTCAAATATTCTACTCTACCCCTTGTATAACTAGAACATCTTGCATTGATATGAAAATGTCTACTCCTACTACTCGATGCAATATTTCTTGGCAACATCTCCATCATTGGATCATCATTTGTATAAGAATTTTCATCATCATTAAGAGGAATGTTATCCACACTATGATCATTTGTGCTTTTCAAATACTGAATTGGAGGATATTCTTGATCTTCCCCTTTTTTAGTGCTACTATCATAGTCCTTAGAATTGGGACTAAATAGAAACTTTGACTCAATTTTTATTGGATATTATTCCTCATGTGCATTGTCAATGCTGCTCTCATAGTCCATAGAATTAGGACTACGTCGAAAATGTACGGTTTACTTACTGAAAATGATACATCCTATCCTTTGTCACTGCTACCTTTATAGTCATTAGGATTAGCACTAAGTGCTTCATCCTATCCTTCATCACTACTGCTCTCATAGTCCATAGGATTAGGACTAAGAGGACACCGTGACACTCCATTCTTTTGAAATTTTTCATCATGCTTTTCATCATTACTGCTCTCATAGTCCATAGGATTAGGACTAAGTGGACACCCTGATACTCCATTCTTTTGAAATTTGTCATCATGCTCTTCATCACTGCTGCTCTCATAGTCCATTGGATTAGGTCTAAGAGGACACCATGACACTCCATTCTTTTGAAATTTTTCATCACGCTCTTCATCATTGCTGCTCTCATAGTCCATAGGATTAGGACTAAGGGACACCGTGACACTTCATTCATTTGAAATTATTCATCACGTTCTTCACCACTGTTGCTTTTATAGTCCATAGGATTAGGACTAAGTGGACATTGTGACACTCTATTCAGTTGAAATTCTTCATCACTGTTGCTCTCATAGTTCATAGGATTATGACTAAGAGGACACCATGACACTCCATTCTTTTGAAATTCGTCATCATGCTCTTCATCACTGCTGCTCTCATAGTCCATAGGATTAGGACTAAGAGGACACAATGACACTCCATTCTTTTGAAATTCGTTATCATGCTCTTCATCGCTACTGCTCTCATAGTCCATAGGATTAGGATTAAGAGGACATTGTGACACTCCATTCTTTTGAAATTCGTCAACATGCTCTTTATCACCACTGCTCTCAAAGTCCTTAGGATTAGGACTAAGTGGACACTGTGACACTCCATTCTTTTGAAATTCGTCATCATGCTCTTCATCACTGTTGCTCTCATAGTCCATAGGATTAGGACTAAGTGGACACCATGACACTCCATTATTTTGAAATTTTTCATCATTCTCTTCATCACTGCTGCTCTCATAGTCCATTGGACTAGGACTAAGAGGACACCGTGACACTCAATTCTTTTGAAATTTGTCAACATGTTCTTCATCACTACTACCCTCATAGTCCATAGGATTAAGACTAAGAGGACACCGTGACACTCCATTCTTTTGAAATCTGTCATCATGCTCTTCATCACTACTACTCTCATAGTCCATAGGATTAGGACTAAGAGGACACTGTGACACTCCATTCTTTTGAAATTCATCAACATGCTCTTCATCACTGCTGCTCTCATAGTCCTTAGGATTAGGACTAAGTGGACACCGTGACACTCCATTCTTTTGAAATTCGTCATCATGCTCTTCATCACTGCTGCTCCCATAGTCCATAAGATTACGACTAAGTCGACACCGTGACACTCCATTCTTTTGAAATTTGTCATCATTCTCTTCATCACTACTGCTCTCATAGTCAATAGGATTAGGACTAAGAGGACACCGTGACACTCCATTCTTTTGAAATCTGTCATCATGCTCTTCATCACTGCTGCTCTCATAGTCCATAGGATTAGGACTAAGAGGACACTGTGACACTCCATTCTTTTGAAATCCATCATCATACTCTTCATCACTACTGCTCTCATAGTCCATAGAATTAGGACAAAGAGGACACTATGACACTCCATTCTTTTGAATTTTTTCATCATGCTCTTCATCACTATTGCTCTCGTATTCCTTCGGATTAGGACTAAGTGGACACCATGACACTCCATTCTTTTGAAATTCGTCATCATGCTCTTCATCATTGCTGTTCTCATAGTCCATAGGATTAGGACTAAGAGGACACTGTGACACTCCATTCTTTTGAAATTTTTCATCATGCTTTTCATCACTGTTGCTCTCATAGTCCTTAGGATTAGGACTACGTGGACATTGTGACACTCCATTATTTTGAAATTCGTCATCATGCTCTTCATCACTGCTGCTCTCATAGTCCATAGGATTAGGACTAAGTGGACACTATGACACTCCATTCTTTTGAAATTCATCATCGTGCTCTTCATCATTGTTGCTCTCATAGTCCATAGGATTAGGACTAATTGGACATCGTGACACTCCATTCTTTTGAAATTATTCATCATGATCCTCATCGTTGTTGCTCTCATAATATTTAGGATTTGGACTAAGTGGAATCCATGACTCTTTATTTATTTGAAATTCTTCATCCCCTCTTTCATCATTGCTGCCCTCATAGTCCTTAGGATTAGGACTAAGTGGAAGAATTGACTTTCTATTCATAGTGGAAGAATTTCCGTTATATTCATCAATATGATTAGAGTTGTTACGTGATAAAGATGTTGATGCTTTACAAAGCAAAACTTCACTATTAGAAGAATCCATCCCTTTCAAATAGAAGAGGTTGAGTAATACAAATGTAGACTCTCCTAAAGATATTATATAGCTTAGAGAATGAAATTTTCCCTCCAAAAAGTTTTGCCAAAGTATTTCCCTCCAAAAAATTTATTTCATGTATTTCCCTTCATTATTTTATTTTAGAAAAATTTTAACTAAATTTTTTTATGAAATAAATCTTTAAATTTAAAATTGTAAACTAACACTTTTACTTAATTATTTTAATAGTTAACTATATAATATTTACTAAACAATTGAATGTTTTTTATTTTTATTTTTATAATATCTTTTAAAACAAATTAATCTCACATTCGCCGTGCTGTAAAACAATTCCATAATATTCATTTTATCATAGTTTCCTATATCGCCATAAAAAAATTAAAATGTTAATTTTTTTTAAAACAAATTAATCCCACATTAACCGCATGGTAAAACATCTCTGTAATTTCACCTATATAATAAATTTCATCATCACTATTACTCACATCACATCAAGGTTTTCTAAGGTTTGTTAAAATACTTGAGCAAATTTGTGGGGCAGCTACATTGCTATCAACAACATATTCAACGGAGGATTCTCGCATTTGAAAGGTTAGTTAATTTTTTTTCCTTGAAAATTTTAAAATTAAATAAGTTTAATGAAGTTTAATTTTTTTTTTTTTTTTTAAATTAAAACTTTTTGTGGACCAAATTTACCCACTACATCCGCAGTGCGTATGGTGGGCCCAGTAATGCTCACGGCGGCCAAATGGGCCTGTAGATTAGGGGCGATGGGGATGGCTACTCGACCCTTCTCCCAACCCTGTTGGCCCACGGGGTGGCACGGGGGCGACCTACTGCTGTGGGCGGGCGGGTCGTAGGGGTGGCGCAGGCGCGACCTGCGGCAGCGCCCCCCATGCCACCCTGGCTAGGCGATTCTCAGAATCACCGCCAGCGTGATGCGTAAGCTGCGACTACTACCCCTTGTGCCACCCCTGTGGTCCTCCACCCGCGGGGCGGCGCGGGGAGTCGGGGTGGTGTGGGAGGGAGCTACGGCAGCTCCCCCCTGTGCCACCTCGGTGACCCGCCCACCCGTGGGTGGCGCGTGGGGAGCTACGGCGCGGGGCGATTTCGAGAGTTGCCCCGCCACTCCGTAGGTGGGGCGGGCCGCTGGGGTGGCGTGGGGGAGCTGGCCACCCCGACAGCCCGACGGTACGTGGGCAGCCCTTCTGCCCCACCCTAGCGGCTCGACAATGCACGTTGTGGTGGGGCCGCCGGGGTTGGGTGGGGGGTAGTGGTTGGGCCGCCAAGTGGGCTAGGGGTCGAACTCAATGGCCAGCTCAGTTGGCCAGCTGATTTTCAAGGTGCAGCGACAGGGCAATTGTTGAAATTTTGAATAATTTAACGCATATTCACAGAGATTATCCCGATTATACACTATTGTGGAATACATGCATAATACATATCCCCCTCTACGTTGATCATCAATTTAGCAGCATTAAAAACAATGAAACATCAATCGCATGCGCACATTAACACAGTATGTAACCCGGGGAAAGCATATAGCTGAAAACCCCACACTATCTATATATTATAATGATTGAGAACATGTAACAATACATAGTACAACACTCCTCACAAGTACTCAGTACTATCTCCACCTGTTACACACAGTACAACTCATATCTGATCTCCAAATATCCCCCGCTGCTTGCCTGCCTCCACTGCACAATCCTGCATGAGAATGAATGAGAATGGCTGATCAAAACTCGTATTCCCTTTGCCTATACCACGCAATCCTCATTGGCAATACTCAATCCATTGATTGTGCAAATTTCATGCACAACTATAATCACACGATAGCGTCTTTGCCTTTCACCACCCTAACACTTGTCCCACTGACTTCCATGCACTGGGTTAACTGAATGTATTCTTTAGTTG